>QRBJ01000033.1:0-258734 GCA_003709865.1 Chaetothyriales sp. CBS 132003 | reverse complement strand
TTTGTTTTTTTTTTTTGGGGGGGGGGGGGGGGGGGGGGGGGGGGGGGGGTGTGGGGGTTGGCACTTTTCCTTTTCCTTGTTGGAGAAGCATGTCTGGGGAAGCAAGAAGAATGGCTAATTAATTGCTACGGGGCGCCAGTAATGGGTGTGTAACTGCAAAGTGAGGCGGGGGATGCTGCATTCGAAAGATCTGCAGATCCGCCTTCATCTGCAAGTCGTTGATGCTTTCGGGGTCGCCCTCGTCCACATTCACTGTCCGCAGAGCAGATCATCTCCTCAGAAGCAAATGCTATCCAGCCAGACCACACGACATGCGTTGACTCATGCCAACAGCAACGAGCGGAAGATGAGCCAGCCACTAGCGCATGCAACGGCCGCAGCAAGCAGGACTGCATTTCCTTGGTAAGTCCATGCTAGGTAGGCCATCGTGCCGAAGGCTATCTCTTTAGTTCGTGCAGCGTCTCTTCGAGCCTTCCAAGCTGGGTCAATTCCATATGGAGCCGTGAAAGGGAAGGAAGCACTGTGCACGGGGTTGAGCGGAATCAACATGGAAAATGCCACCGGCCTGTGGTCCGAGGTCCCAAAGAGGGGCAGCGAGTGGTATGCCAGGGGTTTGATGTTGGTTGGGGATCTCAGGATTCGATCGCACCACGATGGCCAACGATGAGGGGCCCAGTTCCAGGGCTGATCGCTATCGAGTGTGACATCTTGATGAGGCCGGAGTTTGTACGTCGGTGCAAAGTTGATGGGCTCCTCAACCAAGTGGTGTAGGGTCTTATTCGCCTTGAGTTCGAGCGTGAGCTGATCCTCAAGGAGGAGATGCGAGAAGTGTGTGGGATCTGATTTTTCTTGTGTGGGCTGTGGGTACGATCTCCTGTCTTCTGGAGATGGCGGCAGCAACGAGGTGCGGTAGTTTAAGTCACCGGCAAAAACAAGATGCGAGGACGGCATGTAGAGCCCAGCTGAGGTCTGGTTGGCCATGCCATCTTGTAGAAGCGGCCGGTCCTCATCTTGGTTGCGACTCGGTGTCTCGGAGTGGTCGACAAACACAAGGCGTTGGACAATGTGCCGGTAGTCTCGGTTCCTCCTGGCCAGCTCTCCCTCAAATGGCGTCAAGTGTGCAGAGACAAAAGTCATGAACATGAGGTCGTCGCCCACGCCGTAGCCCAGGCGTACACCGACAGCTCCCTTATTGCCCATCTCGGCGACCCCAACTCCAACACCTGCAGTCTGAAGCGATCTAATGTTGGAGGCGACTTCTGCCTTGGCAAACACCATGATCGCTGTAAGGCCGACATTGTCTGCTACCACGTTGACATAGCCTCTGCCTGCCAGTCTGACGGCATTACGAAACGCGTTGAAATAGGGCCCAAGCAAAGAGCCTCCAAGAAAAGCATATCCAATTGGGGCAATTTCCTGCAGGCAAATGACGAGGAGGTCTGGCGGTGACGAGGCGACGTCAAAAAGATGGGCGGCAAAGACTGCAGGCTTAATAAATTCACGACCGCAGTTGAATGTCACTACGTAGGTGGATAGCGAGGACATGTTTGAATTCGAGATTAAAGCTGTTGCAGATGCACGAGAAGCATGTTAATTAGGCCGGTCAACTGAGAAAGCCGTGGCTGGCTGAGAGGCCCCTTACGTCATGGTTCACCGTTGCCCGCAAGTAGAGCATATCACTTCTTATTACTGTCTGTCAGGTTGTAATCTGATTGCAGCACTGTGGTACTACTATAGTAAGAAGCTACAATATCTCTTTTGACTCATTTTTCTGAACCAATCTGAAAAGTCAACTGGGTCAGGCCACGAGTCATGGGCCGAGCTGGCTGATTCATAGGGGAGACTGCCCCTTGCAGTTAAAGTTAAAGTTGGAGCAATCTACTACTTAGCTCGTGAGACCGCAACCGCTACCGAGGGTCCCTAAGCGACGGCGCAACGTCTTCTAATCGCTTGGCAGCTATGCCGTTCCTGACGTGACCTTATCACATGATCTCCTGCGGAAGCAAGGGATTTTCTCTTGCGAGCAAGGAAGATGTTTCATAACTGCAAAGGGGGCCTCAAAAAACAGCTGCCAGTTCTTCTGAGTTCTAATCGGTTGCTCAAAGGTAAGTACACGTGATGTGACTTACGTGGTCTACTGCTACTGGCGGCCAGAATTTAGGTATTAGCATTGATATTAGTTGCTTCCGGGCGCCTATATCTACAAGAGCCATACCTAGGATATACAAGTTTAGGTGTTATTATTCCCTCTAATATAGTACCTATACTCTCCTAAGTAACCTGCAGTGCTTCAATACTTAGGTTCTGTCAAGGGCTCCACCCTGAGGGGTCTTGGCGGTCGCCGGCGACAAATTGAACTTATCAATCCAGAGTCGTAAAGTCAGATGTCGCCGCTACTGGTATTGGCTGCTGGCGCCCCCACTGGAGGGCAAACCACTTAACTATCTTAACTATTGACGGGAACAGAAGAGCTCCGCTGACTACTGACGGGGAGCAAGAAGGTTCCGCCAACTACTGGCGGGGGCACGGGAATACATCTGCCGACACCAACTTAGTGGCTAAGTGAACCCGGAGCGGTAATTAAGCATCCAGACAGAAGAGGCTACATAGGGTATATGGGAGGACATATAATGCAGGCCCTTCCCATAGAAGAGGGCTGACTTCCTTCAACGAAACAGACGCCCCTGTTGATAGTGTATCAAATCATATCGCAAGCCCTTACAGGTTTAGGTACTCAGAGTCACCCTGATACTTGAGTTTAGGGGCTGCACTAAGCCTAGAATGATTTATTCTCAATATTGCCTTACCTGCGCTGTGTTACTACCTATTTGTTGCGCGATATAGAAGGCTTGCCGGGATGTCTCGTGAAGTGTCCTGGACCTATAATACTCGGGCTGCGCAAGGGCGCCGTAGGACGGATGGATTTACGTCCTGCGCATACTAGTATTAAAAGAGTTATGGATAGGCTAGAGGGAATGCAATTTCTGGGAGTGACCAGGAATGCATAGGCTTGTCTGAAGGGATAGCGCTCATGCTCGAGAAGCTTGGCTCCCCAAGGCTGAACCTGGGTAAGAGCATGGGATGAAAATGAGTCCTTGCGGAAAAGTGAGACGGCGGAGGAATAATGGGCCCGGCTACGAAGCCAGGCCGATTCTCGAATCGAGAGTGAGCGTCTGTGGTGGCAAGGCAGCCACGAAAGCGAGAGCAGACGTATTTTTCCAGGGAAGTCTGCTGCTTGAGCATGACGATTGATGCCGCTGACTTGGTCGACCTGGCTATCGTCGCCTGGCTATCGTGGCCGGGGCGCGCTGGTTGCCCCATTCGTCTGTCTCCCTGATGGCTAGGCTAGGTGGGGCACTGACGAACAGCATCGGCGACACCAAGGAAGACTGCGGACTCTATGCACATTGCACTCACAGCAAGGGAAACTGCTCATCGGCGCGATACTCCTTTACTTGACGCTTCTCGCAGGCACGAGCGTGCGAGGCCTTGTGCGTTTCACTCCTTACAGCAGTGCAGTAGGATGGGATGGGTTGATATTCAAATAAGATGTCTGGATTTGAATGCCCGGACCATAGAAGTGGATGGGGTCACGCAGCAGCGGGGAGGCGGCGCGGAATAGTGGAGCATACACCATCGTATGCATTAATTATGCTGCTCTGTGATTAAACTGAGTTGAATCTGTATCTGTTTGGAGGCCAATCTGCAAGGAACGACCTCGTATCGGGGAAGCAACGCGTATTGCTTTTGCATCTTCCATTGGTTCATTAAGAGCAAATTTGCGGATCGATCTCACTCGCATGGATTGGTATTACTGTAGAATCTCGCAAAAGTTTGCGTGGCAACATCAACTGAAGGATTCCGATTGAGACAACCATGGAGAATAGCAAGGGCGATGCCAGTCTTTCTCTTTCCCGTCCGGCTTCTAGTCAAGGTAAAGGGTAGAATGAGAGAGGTGTGTGACGAAGCAGCTGGCTGAGTCAAGTTGCACAGATAATGTTATCAGGCCGACGCTGGCAACCAGCTTTCGTAGTTTTATCCCTCAATGAGCAAATCACACTAAGGTGGGGGCCTGGCCGCCAAGGCCCCTTGCGTGCGTGTGTTAGCGGTACACAGCCACGCTTCGCGATCTCGCCTTTTCTTTCCAATCGTTCGCTGTCAAGTAATCAGGTTAATTATTGCTCTCTTCGTTCGGACTCCGTTCCCTATTTTCCTGCACCTTTCAATTCCAGACGCTCCTTAATTTCTTTGTTTTGGAAATGGCCAACTCGGACATGCCTTAGAGACAAGTCCTTGTTCAATTCTCCTGAACAGCGACGGCGCCGGTACTGCTCAACCCGGTTGCCACGCGCCTCCTGGCTGGGCTCCCCCCTCCTCCTTTTGAGGCGGACCCCCTCTGCGCAGGGCCGCGCCAACCGCCGCGATGCGCCGCAGCATAGGCGTGTTCCTCCTTATTCTTCTGCTCGTGGTCGGGTACGCGCTCCATAGTGTGTCGACTCTGCTCGCGCTTCTGATTGAAGATGCTTCGGCCGATGCCATACAACGGTCGGAGCTGCCAGCTCCCAATTCGACTATGATTGATCTGCGGCCGCAGAAGATACCAAAAATCATCCATCAAACCTACATCAACGAATCAATCCCCACACACTGGGTGCCAGCCCAGCAGGCCTGCATCGATCTGCATGGCGACTACGAGTACAAGTTATGGACGGACAACAAATCGCTGGAATTCATCGCCAAGGAGTATCCTTGGTTTCAGGCTACATTCGAGGGGTACAAATATCCCATCCAGCGGGCAGACGCGATCCGGTACTTCGTGCTGGCGCATTATGGTGGGATATATATCGACCTGGATGACGGGTGCCGGAGGAGCCTTGATCCTTTGCTGAGTTACAACGCCTGGGTGCGGCGCACAATCCCGACAGGCATCAGCAATGACATTATGGGTGCTGTTCCGCAGCATCCCTTCTTTTTGCGTGTGATTGAGAGTTTGCAAGGAGCAAACCGACAATGGTTTTTGCCGTATATTACCATTATGGGTAGTACAGGCCCACTATTTCTTAGCGTGATATGGAAGAGGTGGATGTCGGAGCACGCCGCGCTGGAGGGCAGTGACTGGCCCGGGCGGGTCAGAGTGCTGATGCCGGACATGTACAACAAGAATGAGTGGAGTTTCTTCAAGACGTACAAGGGAAGCAGCTGGCACGGCGAGGATGCAAAACTCATCTTCTGGATGGGCCGGCACTGGATGCTGCTGACCGCGGCTGGCTTCGGCATTGCTGGCGTTGTGTTCGCCCTTGGCTGGCTCTTATACCGCCGGCTGGTTGCTTGGGGAACGAGGAGAGCGATGCCAAGAAGCCGGTCGGTGAGCCCCCGAGGACGGACGACTCTTCGATTGCCGCGGCGGACGCAGTGGAGTGGGCCGGGTAGGGTCAAGGGTGCGTACGAACTGCTGCAGCAGCATGATGCCTGAGCGCCGTCTCCGGACATGACGTACAGAAGAGGGAGAAAGTTTTGGACTTGGATTCAGACGGTCGTTCGTCGTTGTCAGCGCATGAGCAAGGTGTTGGGCGTTTAGGCCTCATAGCATCGTTAAGTTGAAATGGTCCAGGACAACCAGGCGGGACTTGGCTCAAACAGCCAGGCATTAATTACTCTTACTATATCTTGCCGTGTTCGCGTCCAGAAGATGACTGGCATTGGATCCCTTTGCCAAGACATGATCGGTCGCATGTCCAGCCAAGAGATTGTCGGTCGGATGTCCAGCCAAGAGACCAGTAAGTTAATTATATAGTTCAACAAAAAGACTGGAGCATTCGCCCCGTTGTCAAGGAGCGACGACCTCGGCACTCTGGGGAATACTGGCCTCGTTACGTCTGTAGTACGTGGGGGGAATATTGGACTGATTACGTCTGTTGTACGTAGGACAAGGGACTAAGTTGCGTCCCGCGCCGACCCCAAGTTCTGTTCCCTCGCCCTTCCCTACCTCGACGGATGCATGGACTTCCGAATCTGACATCATGCACAGCGAAGGTGCAGGCGGCATGCCACATGCCGCTGGCGGCAGGCCGCAGAATGTCCGCATCGGCGAAATACGAGGCCGGCAAGGGCAGAGAGTGTAAGGTATTCTGAGTAGGCCGTGCTTGCTACCGGCATGGCTGGTGATCAATAATAGAAAACTCTTCGGTTGCACAGACAATAGATGATTACATCCAGGCGAGAGGAGCACGTCGGGGGTTATGCAAGCGGGCTGCGAGACTATTAGTTAGTGGACAATTGCCACTAGCCAGTATCCTGGCCGCGATCGAAACTGACTAGCAGAATACTAGACTACTAGACCAGCAGACTACTAGACTAGCAGACTATTAGTGCACAATTGCCATTAATTAGCCAGTATCCAGGCCGCGATCGAAGCTGACTAGCAGACTATTAATAAATGAGCAATTGCCATTAGCCAGACTCAGGCTGCGATCGAAGCTGACTAGCTGACTAGCTGACTATTAATGGACAATTGCCATTCTTGGTGTACACCCCTTCGGGGTGGTGACGACGCTGGGCACGGGTGGCGCCCCAATGGCGGGGCTACAGAGATAGAGCAGCGGCTTAGCGAACGCACCCATGGGGCTCTTGCGAGATTGTCTATTCGGTGAAGTAGCCCTTGAGATCGCCATGTTTGGCATGCAAAGGGGTGTCCAAGGGGTGTGAAGTAGCGGCGCATTGTGCCCACCCAACCAGCATGGCCGCCGCCGGCTTGGGTCCCAACGAACCGGTGGGTTTCCTTCCCGGCCTGTTGCGCAATCCACCATCGGTCCGTGCTCGTCGTGCCCGTCGAGCCCGTCGTGCCCGTTCTCTTCGCGCCCACGAGCGAAGAAGACGAAGACATGGTGACAGGCTCATCATGAGCTCGCGCTGCCTGAGCGGCGACTCCGCTGCAGGTCTGTAGAACATAGACAGGAGATACTCGTGTGATAATTAGTCGCCGCCACTGTGTCGCGGGCTTAGCTCCACGTGTCAAGACAGTCGATCCAAATTAGCGGCTATCTCATCCTAACTAAAGCTAATCTTAGTCGAAACATAGGGCACCTCCTAGCCGAGTGTTACAGAAAGACGTCTCTTCCAGGCCGAGCGGCTGCTCATGTTAACACATTCCTGTCTGCAAGAGCCTGTTGCCCTAAGCAATCATCTGCCTTTCCCTTGTTCGCGGTGTTGCTGCTAGGTGACACAAACACAAACACACCAAAGCCCCAAACCAGCGACTGGGTGTCTGATCTAGGCACTTCTTGACCAGCACCAGGCACATTCACCGTGCGCTATCCCCTAAGGTAGTACAGCCTCTTTTGTCTGGAGCCACTCGACGTCGCCCGTGTGCGAGAAGACGGTCGCCTGACGACTTGAGAACAGTCTGCCGCTCATTGGCCTCTTGGGCCCTTTTGGTTGATGTCTGCCGTGGCTGCTTGTGGCTTGTCCTTCTTAGGCCTCTGATCCTCCCGCCTCCCGCCTCCCGCCTCCCGCCTCCGGTGTCCCGCCCCAGTGTCCCGCATCCAAGCTGCAGCTGCCACTGCCCAGCTGCGGCCTGTTACCCTGCGCCTTAGCCTCTGTGCAGTAGCCAATTCACGCCTCTTGAGCAAGCACCACGCACCACCACGCACCACACAGCGCGCACCACGCACCACGCACCACCACGGTCTAGAACACGGCCCAGAACGCGGCCGGCTAGTCCGCTCCTCTATCGCGGCTTCGGGCTTCGGGCTCTCTAGGCGCGGCCGAAGATGGCCTCGGGCGGGCAGAATGGGTAAGAATCCGCGCCCATTGCGGCTCTCTGCCCACACGACGCTCCTCGTCCGAGCCGACGACAGACTGACTGACTGACTACCGCCAGCTTCTACTCAGCCAATCAGTTCATGAACCCCGGCCCTGCCCCGCGCCCTCCTACAGACCGCCCGCGCCACCTCGACCTGCAGCGGGCGGCGACGGCGTCTGCCATACCCAGCACCACTTTCGAGTCCATGTCCCTCAGCGGGCCCGCCTCGCCCGCGGCCACGACGACGACGACGGCCACCGGCACCAGCGGCGGGCTCTACTTCTCCAACTCCAGCTCTCTGTCGCTGTCGACCCCGCTCAAGGCCGGCTTCTCCGCCATCGTCAAGGAGGGCTGGGCGCGCTGCAAGGAAGACAAGTTTCTTGCCGGCTGGAACGAGCGGTACATGGTGCTGCGCGAGTTCCGAATCGACTTCTTGAAGAGCGAGAATGGCAAGGTGATGATGTCGATCCAGCTCAACGCTGTCACCGGCGTCTCGCGCTCCGAAACCACACGCATGGCCTTCGAGATCACGCGCGTGGCCAACGCCAAGGACAGCCAGGGCAGGCCCGCCATCCTCACGCGCGACTTGCCCACCAAGACCGTCACGTGCGAGGTCACCAGCGACGACGACATCTACGACTGGATTGACAAGATCTACGAGCGCTGCCCGGGCATGGGCGGCGTCAGCAACCCCACCAACTTCAGCCACCGCATCCATGTCGGCTTCGATCCGCAGACCGGCGGCTTTGTTGGCCTGCCCCAGGAGTGGGAGAAGCTGCTGACGGCGTCGGCCATTACGAAGGAAGACTACAAGAAGAACCCGCAAGCGGTGATTGAAGTGCTCGAATTCTACTCCGAGCACAAAAAGCGCGAGCAGAACCCCGAGATGTACTCGACGCCCGTGCCTGCTTCTCAGATCCTGCAAGCCCAGAAGTCGACATTTCAGCCCGGCGGCAATACAGTCGCGCCCCCGCGTCCCGCTCCTCCCACGGAGAACCAGCGATTCAACACCAATCAGTTCGTTGGCAGCTACCCGGACGGCCAGGCCCGACCGGCGCTGGCGCCGGCGCCGGCGTCCGGAAAGCCGCAAATGACGCGAGCACAGACTGACAAGGCCACATATGACATGGAGGCCGATGCCGCCCGAATTAAAGAGATCGCCAACCTGGAAGCGCAACGAGTGAAACGCGAGCGCGAGGCGGCAAAGGCGCGAGAGGAGGAGCTGCGCAAGCAGAGCGAGCGCGCCAGAGAAGAGGTTGAGCGCCAGCGACGAGAGCAGGAAGAATACAACAACTCGCTGCCCAAGACCAAGACCACGCTCGCTCAGCAGGAACTTCCGGGCGCGCCGCCCAGCGACACGGCGGCTCAGCGGCAAGAGCGCTTCAGCCCCGCCAGAAAGGCTCCTTCCGCGCCTCAGTCCAACGGCCAGCATTCAAGCCCCCAGCGACAACACCAGGCTCAGCGCCAAGCCCCGGCAGCCCCGACCACGGTCAACGCCAAGAGTGTGCTTGCCAAGGCAACTGCAAATGCACAGCAGTCCCTGCGCACCGAGACTCGAGACCGCGAAGGCCAGCCGACTTTGTCGAGCCAGAGACTCGCGCAGGACCGGGCCGCGGTAACGCGCAAGGTCTCGTCAGCCCGCGACCAGCAGAATGGAGTGCAAGCACAGTCTCAACCGCGGCAGAACCAGCAGCACCAGCATCAGCACCAGCAGTCGTTGCAGCAGGTCAAGCCTCTCAACGTTGCCAAGCAGCTGCCCCAGACAAAGCCTTCGGCCGATGCACGCAAGCAGGCCGAGGAGGCGCTGACTGCCAAGAAGCCGGCAGACGAGCGCAAGGAGGTTCGCATGTCGTCCATGTCCGAGTCAGAGGTCATGGCCAAGCTCAAGCAGGTCGTGTCACGCGACAATCCGATAGAGTCGTATGCCAAGCAGAAGAAGATTGGCCAAGGCGCCTCGGGCTCGGTGTACGTTGCGCGTGTCAAGGAGTCTGCCCCATCGCAAATCGCGCGCGAGATCTACCGTACCCACGGCCCCAAGGGCCAGGTCGCCATCAAGCAAATGGACCTGCGCAACCAGCCGCGCAAAGAGCTGATCGTGAACGAAATCATTGTCATGAAGGACTCCAAGCATCCGAACATTGTCAATTTCTTGGACAGCTTCCTGCAAGAGTCGAGCAACGAACTGTGGGTGGTGATGGAGTTCATGGAAGGCGGCGCGCTGACCGACGTCATCGACAACAACGCCGTCATCACCGAGGACCAGATTGCCACCATCTGCAATGAGACGTGCAAAGGTCTGGCGCATCTGCACAGCCAGGACATCATTCATCGCGACATCAAGAGTGACAACGTTCTGCTGGACCGCATGGGCAATGTCAAGATTAGTAAGTGGTGTTGCAGCAGTAGCAGCAGCAGCAGCAGCAACTGCAACTGCAACTGTTTTTGAACTACCGCGCTGACAAATGATAACAGCTGATTTTGGCTTCTGCGCCAAATTGACAGAATCCAAATCGAAGCGAGCAACCATGGTAGGCACACCTTACTGGATGGCTCCTGAGGTGGTCAAGCAGAAGGAATACGGGCCCAAGGTCGACATCTGGTCACTGGGCATTATGGCAATCGAAATGATCGAGTCTGAGCCGCCCTACCTCAACGAAGAACCGCTGAAAGCGCTGTTCCTGATCGCCACCAACGGCACGCCCCGCCTGAAGAACCCCAACAAGCTGTCCCGCGAACTCAAAGCCTTCCTCTCAGTCTGTCTTTGTGTCGATGTTAGAAGCAGAGCAAGCGCAGATGAATTACTCCGCAATGATTTCATGCGCATGGGATGCAGTTTAGCTAGCCTGAGCGAGCTCTTGCGCTGGAGAGAGAAGTCCCGGCAATGAATCAAGAAGCGAAAATAACAAGAGTCATGAATTACTGGTTGGGGTTTGCGCTTGTTTGCCTGTTTGGGAGTCATTTCTGAACAGAAATCAACCGTCTTGTTGCAGAGATGTGGGGGCCCTGATGCATGAAGGAAGTGATGGTGCGCAGTGGCACGCATGGTATTGATATGAGCACACTAGATCTTGCTATCCCACACAGCCTGCGGCCTACTTGTCTAGTGTCTGCGCAGGCGGGGTTTTGTTGGATACCCTAGAAACATACACACGTGAAAAGGGCCAATTGGGCGCTAGAGGCTGTCTGTCCAATCAAAATAGTTGGACGACAAGCAGCAGCAGTGGCAGCACCCTGTTGGGGAATGGTTGAATGGGCGATGGATGATATGACTGTGAAATGAGAATCTTGGGAGCATGGGTTTGAAACTCCTGTCACACACAGAATTCTGACAGACACACCGAAGACAGACGAGTATAGGAAGATGAAAAATGGATATGAAAACCCGGCTTTTTGACGGCCCATTGTGTCTGTACATGTCAAGTGGAGTCGGTCATAGCTTATCAGAGTGCTTGGTTCGTTGACGTAGTGATAGACATCCATTTCCTGCTGATGTGAGCTTTCTGATGGAATCTGCTACCCATACAAGGAGCTCGATGCCCTGGCTCTTGCACTCTCCCTATAGCTTCTGTGACATGTTTAGAACGCGTGACGACGACGCCGTGCTACTACAGTTTGTTTCCCCACAGTTATGGAAAAACGCCAAGCCTTCCGACGATACACTCGATCTTAGTTGGATCTTCCTATTGGAGATGACAGTGTAATATACACACGAGCAGTATGAGAATTCCACTATCTAATGATGATTAATTGATGTCCATGATACTATGCTGTACAAAGGGGCTGCGCAGAGTTTTTATATGTGTAGACACGTGACTAGATAGTTAAGTGACAATTTAGCGACAATTTAGTGACAATTTAGCGATAATTCCTTAGTCATCATGCCAATCATATTACACGCTTGATACGCGTACTGGGGCTGATTCCAACGACGTAGATATTCCCGTGTGGAGGTGGGCTGAGAAAATCAAGCATTGGCATTATATCTCCAGCCTTTTCCAATGTGGCAATTTCATCATCAGAATAGTATTTCTTGGGCCTTGTGTCCGGCCGCTCGCAAAAAGGCCCGATGCAGAAACTCTGAGCCGGGTCTAGGTCCGGATCTAGGCTCTGAAATTTGTTGCCCGACGATATGGACCGACGTAGATAAAGGCTGCCGTTCACAGGAAAATGCAATCTGCGTCAGCTCGGCCTCTTAGTATTGTCAGACTATTGACCACCATATATCGCTGGTGCTCCGTCATCTCGCCCCATGTAGAAAAGAGCTGCGCACCTGGTGCCTTTTCTATTATTATGTATTCGGCTCCAACTGGATTCGAAGAGTCGGAGTTCCAGCCAAAGACCTTGGGAACAGGAACTTGAGTGATACATCTTCACTGCCGGACACTCAGCTCACAGCACGTAAGATATGAGGCGAGAGCATTAGCGTACTGCACAGCCGCTCCTTCGGCAGCTGTGGTGTACCCTGGTGGTCGTGCAAAGGCGGTTGGAACTTTTGCAATAATCTCCTGGCCATCTTCCATTTGCAAAAGAAGTGCCTTGCTGAAGCCTCCTTCCATCTTTTCAATCCGGCTGACAGAAGTCTTCCCGCCAATGGCAGTGGCCGCAACCTCACAGAGCTTCTCTAGACTACGTTGACAAGCGTTTCTATTCATTGATCAGAAGTCAATTTCTTCGCGAGTGATGGGCTTGCCCGCTATTGGTTAGTGTTGCATGGTTCCAAATACACAACTTTGGTACCTCGAGACATATCGTGATAATGACCGAGGCGCAGATAGGTTGTGTTTCCTGGCAATCCAAAGGCCATACCCGACCGAGATGTCGACACTGGCGAGAATTACGTGACTTCATATCTGACGAGAAGAACGAATGTGATACAGAAGATACCCAAAAGAGCAGTGTCTAAGACGGGTGTTTTGCTAAGAGGCTCCCGCGTAGGAGTAGATTTTCCCTTTGGATTGATTGTTGGTCCAATCACCGCCGCCGCCCTGGGCTCACCTTCGCGTTCCTCCTCCTCATCTGCTCCTCTCCACTTCCGGGACCAGCCTGCTCGCTCTAATCCGGCTGCCTAGCTTTTATGCGAGATAACACGCTGGTAGACAGATGGCCGCACGGGGTTGCAATTAATAAGCGAGGGGCCGTTTCGCCAGTCATAGTACCCAAGGCGGAATTCAGTCGGGCTTGGCATCGAGAAGGGGGTTCAGCCTCATCCTTGCCCCTCGGGTTAGAATTTATTCCCCCACTATAACAGGGTGCACATGCTCGAGCCCTCGAGCCCAAGCCTTTGACATGAATGAGCCTTCTGCAGTCTGGAAGTGCTGCATGTTCCAGAGACCGATGTCTGGCGATACGCTTCTCGAGGCTTCCCAGCCAATTCTGCTCACTCGCTCGACTCCAGAGTGTGATGGGATTCTCGCAGGTATAGTACATCTGCATGGGCACTGCATCCTGCACGACGGCATCATGGCAACCTTCCTCCCGCCCCTCTCCCGGTCGAAATTACTCTCTTTCTGGGATGAACGCCTTGATCATGTCTCCAAGGGTCTGCGACACATCATCGTGTCTCTGCTACCTCTCTCGTCGCGGAGCGCGACGGTACCGGACCCAGTCTTTGTGGCTGACGGTTCAGAGCCGGTTCCGGCACCCGTGATGACGCTGAAGGGAGGAGTATATGAGGTTGCCGGTGTGGTTGTATTGCATAAGCCCGTCAGTGAAACTGGGCCGTTCAGGGGTGAGGTCGAGAAGTTGTTTACGTCACCGAATCACCGACACAAGGGTGTGGCCAGGAGTTTGATGCGGCAGTTGGAGACGACCGCGAGGAGGGACGGGCGGTGGAGCTTGTTGCTTTGTACGCCCGTGGGTTCAAAGGCAGAAGGCATGTACCCGAAATTTGAGTACATAAGGATGGGAATTGTGAAGGCATACGGCATTAGTCCTGTTGATGGGAGATTGCTCGATGAGGTTTGGTTCTGGAAGGACTTAAGGGAGACTCTGGAGATTTAGGATGTAGTGCTTTGACTACGACTCGGGCGGGTTGTCGCTTTTGGGTTGGTTTGAATAGTTGCCAAAGACAGGCCAACGTCTGACACGATCTAGTCTGACACGATCTAGTCTGACATGATCCAGTCTATTTTACGGTGTGGTAGGAGCGATGGTTATATCGCTGTTGGATGAGAATGATGATGGATGCAAATGATGAATGCGTCATGGCAGGAGCGATGAATGTATCGCTGTTGGATGCGAACGATGATGGATGATGCGTTCTAGCGAATGATGATGGATGATGAATGTGTTCTGGCGAATGATGATGGATGCTTGATGAGTGCGTCATTTTACAGTGCGGTAGGAGCGATGGTTATATCGCTCTTGGATGAGAATGATGATGGATGCTTGATGAATGCGTCATGGTAGGAGCGATGATTGCATCGCTGTTGGATGAGAATGATTGATGAATTCGCCATTTTATGTGGGTATCTACGGTCGCCAGGCTTCGAGCACTTGCACCGCCGCTCTTACTGGCAGTAGTTGGCGGGGAAGGAGCCCTTGACGCCGCGCAGCTCGCCCTGCCACCAGTCATCCTTGCGCTCGGTGCTCTTGAGCACTTTGATTCGGTCGCCCTCGCGAAAGACCAAATCACCCTCGCCCTGGCCGCCAAAATCATACAGCGCGGTGACAAAGGCGAAGGGCATCTGGGAGGGAGTCCTTGGTGGTGGTGGCGGTGGTGGCGGCGGCTTCTTCTTGACGGCAATTGCCGGGGATAGGGCCGAGGAGGAGATGCTATGGCTGGACGTGGCCGAGGCTTGGCGGCCGCGGGCAGAGAAGTAGTCTGCGTTGGGTGCGGCGGCGGCGGCGGCAGCGGCGGATGAGGAGGATGGAAGCGGGGTGGTTAGCGTGGCGCCGTAGACGGTCGAGGTAGCAGCGGCCTCGGTCTGGGACGAGAGCGGCTGAGGCACGGCCGTGGACAAGGGTATCGGGGAGAGCCGGGGCTTCAGGCCGATGTCGAAGTTGGGAGAGGGCGGCAAGGCGCGTGCAGGCGAGACAGAATGGCCACGCAGCGAGAGGGACGAGGGCTGGCGTGTGCGAAGGCCGTTGAGATGGCCAAGCTCTCGCTCGGGCTGCAGCTGCATGGGCGCGCGCACGGCCTTGCCGTTGGCAAGCAGAGGCAATGACTCGATCTCTGACTGCAGCGGCAGGAAGACATCGGACCAGGTGCGGATGACTTCGTCCATCGGTGGCGACGGGTTGGGCAAGGACTCGTGGGTGCAGTAGTTGAGGATGGCGGTGTAGAAGTGGCCCAGCAGGCTGTTCTGGATCTGCATCTGGGCCGCCAGCAGATGGGGCTGCAGCGAGAAGACGGCGACGAGGATGGGCGGCAGAGCCTGGCGCAGGTGCTCGTCGGCGGCGCTGTAGGCCTCGGTGGCGACGGCGAGGTCGGCCTGGGCCTTGGCCAGCGCCAGCCGGTCGCGGTCTGAGGGCTTGGTCTTCTTGGTGGCCGAGTCGACGCGCGACTGGTAGCGCTCGTAGTCGAGCTTCCTGTCCTCGCGCTTCTTGATCGTCTTCCTCATCGCCTGCAGGTTGTCCCGGGCCAGCTGGGCCGGCTGGATGATGTGGGAGTCGACCTGGCCCAGGTCGGCGGTGAGGTCGACCTTGAGCTGCTCACACTCGTCCTTAAGCCGCGCAGTCCTGGCCAGCGTGTGGTCAGCCGTCTCCACGGGCACATGGCCACGGTAGTCGGAGGCAGCTCCGAGAATGGGATTGTAGAGCGTGTCGAACTCGATCAGCATGCGGTGCTGGTGCGTGAGCAGCGAGACCCAGGCCTCGCGCCATGCCCGTGAGGCCTCGATGATCTGTGCGTCGTCAGTGAGGGCCGACGATTGTAGCGGCAGAGGCAGCAGAGGCAGCAGAGGCAGCAGAGGCAGCGGTGGTAGTGGGGTAGGGGGTTGGAAGGGGGGGGGTGCAGAGGGCAGAGACGGGGGAGCCAGTACTCGAGTCAGGAGCTGGTCAGCATCCTCAAAGTCCTTGAGCAAGACCGACACTTGGGTCTCGTCGGCGCTCCGCTTCATGTATTTGCCAAGGCGGCGCTGGACACTGTGCATCGTCGTTGCTCTCACACCACTGGCGAATTCTTCAGTGGTGCTGCAGTCGTTCAGGGCTCTTCAGCCGGGCCAGCATGATCAGCAGCCAGCGGGGCGAGGTGTTGGTGACAACCGACGGCGCTCCTGCGATGAGGAGGGAGCAGACAAGGAGAAGTGGTGTTGGCAGTTGTTTGTTGGCAGTACCGGTGGCCGTGTCTCTGTGCCGGCCGACTATTTGTTGACCACTGCACCACGCACCGCACCACTGCAACCAAGAGACGGCCTGCCGTCGGCGAGGCTATCCCCCACGTGCCCAATGCGTAGAAGCCGGAGGTGCCCAATCGAAGCCCCCGGTCCCCCCACCGGACGCGCGTCTCCGGGCGGGAGCTAGCAGGGGATGGGGCTGAGTTTTAGCTGGGAAGACGCAACGATAGGTAAAGATGGGGCTGAGTTTTAGCTAGGAGGACCCAATGATAGGTAAAAATGGAGCTGAGTTTTAGCTAGGCCGACCCAACGATAGGTAAGGATGGGGCTGAGTTTTAGCTAGAAGGACCCAACGATAGGTAAAGACGGGGTTGCGTTTTAGCTGGGAATACCCAATGATAGGTAATGGGTGTGAGGCCGACGCCGGCGCTCCACCCTTCCTATGTGGGCTGTGTCAATATCAGAGAGTCAGGTTGACGTCGCCCCAGGCTCGACACGCGCGGCAGCACGGCAGCACCGTCATGGCCGCGCCCACTGCCACTGCTGCTGCTGATGCCGCGCCCGTGGTCGAGTTCCGCTGCCTCTTCTCGCGCGACGGCCACAAGAAACGCAAGACGTTCCACGATGGCACGCTCAAGTTCCACGCCTTCAACGCCCGCGTCATGGTGTACGACCTGGACCGCCACTACGTCGGCGACCTGCACTACCGCCACGACGACGACTTCGACGAGGGCCTGGAGCTCCGCCTCGACAGCGGCGTCGTGGTCCAGGTCCAGGACCGGCTTGGCCAGACATTGACCCCGCTCGACCAGGTGCTCTGCGGCAAGAGCAAGCGCACCGCGCCTGCCGCCGCCAACACCGCCGCCGCCGCCGCCGCGGCCACCAACACCACCACCACCATTAGCAGGCAGCCGCTGCGGCCAATGCCCGCCGTGTCCCAGCAGCAGCGGCCTCGCTCGCTGAAGGATGTCTTAGCAGCCTCTCAGCACGCCCCCTGCCGTCCTCGGGCCCCCGTTCTGCCGCCGGCCGGCCAGAGACCGCGGCCGGACGTGCCCCCGCGTAAGAAGCTCAAGCCCGCCGTCACCACAATTGCCCAGGACACAGCCGCCACCCTGCCTTTCCAGGATGTCGTCGACCTGTCCTCCGACGACGGACCGTCGCAGTCGTCGTCGCCGCCGCCGCCGCCGCAGCAGCAGCCGCAGCAGCCGCAGCAGCCGCTACAACCCAGCAAGCCCCCAAAGCAGACGCAGCCTCGAGCACAGGGGCCAGTGCCCTGCTCCAAAGTCCGCCTGTGCCTGCCGGCGCAGAAGCCGCGTCCCAAATTGATGTACAGGGCCCTGTTGGTGCCGTCGAGACAGTCACCACCTCCTCTGCCCGCGGAACCGCCATCTTCGCCAGACTCAGCGAACCCACGGCTAGTGCCAGACACGCATCTCGGCCTTTCAACGAAGGCTCCCCTTCGTAGAGTTGCGTCTGAGGCTGGTACTTCATTCGTCAACCCTCGCCGTGCGACGTCCGCCTCAGCACCTCTGCCCAGCCGTGAGTCGCCAGTACAAGAAAACAGTGGGCCCTGGACAAGCCAGGAAGCCTTTCTGCTCTTCGACTGGTGGCCAGCGGGGAAGAAGAAGCCGGACTATGGCGCCCGTACATAGTGATTCTGTAGCAATGAAGATGCAGATGGATGGTATCTATGTCACCACCACCACCACCACCACCACCATCACACCATCACCACCATTACCACCGCCATCGCCACTATCACCACCACCTCCTCCTCCTGCTGCTGCTGCAGACAGCACAAAGAATTATCATGCAGAATCCTAACTCTTCAGCTCGGCAAAAATATACGGGAAGATAACGACACACGCCTTCCAAAAGACACCGAGGCCCTGCGCTATGCTGACAGGCAGCCGCAACACTCCATTCTCCCGCACCAGCAGCCAGATACTCAGCAGGGCGACGGCGAAAAAGTGGTAGAAGAGCACGGCCGGCTGCCGGATCAGGCCGGCCAGCAGGCCGACGGGCCCGTCGATGCAGATGCCGCCACGCTGGAAGTAGGCGAAGCAGCCGCGCTGGAGGTGCGCCAGTTGGGGGTCGCCGGCAGCCGCAAACAGCGCGTACAGGGCCTGGGCCAGGATGTTGATCACGGCCGCGTACTGCTTGCGCTGCCAGTGGAAGCTTGCCAGCCGCCTGCCGACCAGTCGTGTGTCGGACACGTCTGGCACGCTCGATGGCGCCAGCAGCCGCGCCAGCAGTACCGCGTCGTTAAGCGCCACCGTCATGCCGCCGCCCGTCAGCGGGTGCCGCATGTTGAGCGCGTCGCCGAGCAGCACGAGTCCGGGCGTGGTGTTGGTCGTCGCCGGCAGGAACGAGTTGGGCATGCTGCGTAGATCTCCGCCCTGATTCTTCTCCAGCGCCGCCAGGAACGGGCCCTGCGTCTGCGCCGGCAGTGCCGGCAGCACCACCTTCCTCAGGTGCGCCTTGACCCCGCCCGCCGCCACCGACGCTGTCGGCGTCGCGTCCGGTATGTCCACGAGCACGCGCGTCTCGTGCGTGCCGATCTGGTAGAACAGCACGGGCGCCTGGTCGCCCAGGCTCACTAGCCCGTGCTCCGCGTACGGCAGCGAGCAGTCGACCAGCTCCAGGCCCCAGAATTTCGACTTGGCCACCGGCGCCCGCCGAGAGTGGGCCTTGCGGAATTTGCTGGCGTAGCCATCCGCTGCGATCGTCAGGTCGCCAAAGAAGTAGTCGGCCTGCTTGGTCTGGCCCTTGCTCGTCAACGCTCGCACCCCCAGCACTTGGCCACTGCCACCAGAGGCAGTGATGGCCGATATGGCCTCGGTCTCAAACACCGTCACGTTGGGCTGTGCCAACGCTCTCGCGCGTAGCTTGTTTACAAACCGGCCGTGGTGAAATGACCGTCCCTCTGCCCGCACTCTCTGCTTGGTTTTGTCGTCGTTGCCTGCTGCACCGCTTGATGGCCTTGTCGTTGTCGTTGTCGTTGTTGCCGTCGTTGTCGTCGTCGTCGTTGTTGTTGTTGTTGTCGTCGTCGTCGTCGTCGTCGTCGTCGCCGGATAGGGAATATTCACCAGCTGGTCATACAGGCGCACGCCGTAGCCCTTGACCTTGATGGCGTCAATCCCTTCCAGGCAGTCACTCAGTCCCAGTTCTGCCAGGGCCTGTACGCCGCCGGGTTGCAGCAGCTCGCCCACGATCCTGTCAGGTTCTTTGAGCGACTTTTCCAGCAAAATCACACTGCGGCCCTGGTCACCGAGAGCAACGGCCAGGGCAGATCCGAGCACTCCTGCCCCGACAATCACAACCTCAGCTTCATGGTGGTGTTGACGTCTCTGTCTCTCCTCCTTCAACCGCGCCTCGCATCCCATGGCCGCGGGAATTCGTTCAAGGAAAAAAAAGGCCTCTTCACGGCCAAGGCAGGGGCATATGGGGGGTGATTGTGATGCCCAGTTTTCACCGTCTGTTCACAACAGAGATGATGGTAAAGCGGGAGGAATCCTCTTGGGTACACGAAATAATTTACCGCGATGCGCGCGCCGATTGGCTGATGCAAACAACCACGCTACTGCAGGGACCCGGTTGTGATCGGCCTGGGTGGCGTCACTCGGAAAAGAATATTTCTCCATTCCAATCACGCTGTCTCCCAGTGTGCACTGCTACTACTGTACGTACTGCTCATCCATTCCCGGACAGTACCCACATCGCCTTGACTACCATAGTAGCATGTATGGCTGTCGATGCCTTCAAGACTGCGCCATGCTTTGGCCCTCTGGCTCAAATCCATTGGCCCTCTGGCTCAGATCCAGTGGCCCTCTGGCTCAGATCCAGTGTTCCCTTTTTGTCTTGCCATGCTTTGACCTTCTGGCTCAAATCCAGTGTGTTTTGTCTTGCCATGCTTTGACCTTCTGGCTCAAATCCAGTGTGTTGTTCCTTTTGCCATGCCATGCCCGTCATGGCCTTTTTCTCTACCCGTAACAGTCATTGCAGTGAGCCCAAGGCAGCCGCGGAACTCCCGGTTCCGCTGATAATGCAACATGCACTTTCCGGACAATCAATCGCCATTCCATATGCATTTTCTTTTCCCTCAATGAGCTGACGTCCCTCGACCTGGACGTACACGTGCATCATCGCCTGCCGAACATGCATTTCACACTCGCCAATCATGTCGAATGCCCCTCCGAGATGCAATCCTCAATCACCAAACACCATCCATCTACTCCTCTCGGTCTGTAGCCAAAAATAAATGAACAAAATAAATACAGGAAGATGGATAATGTTGGACCGCACCGCCACACCGCCACACATCCATCGGCGGTCCGGTGTACATGCATCATCACGCGTGCTCGGGTTGGCTTTTGGCAGCACACCGCCTGCTACCCGGCCTGTAGTCCTGTCAGCCGCCTTTTCTTTCCCTCGCGTTCAGCGGGAGGAAATCCCCGCCGTCGACATTCACACCAGTGCCGTCATTTTCCGACTTGACCGTCTTGGGCTTGGGCCGCCGCTTGGATTTGGGAAGCTGCCATGAGCCCGCATTGTTCGCATTGCTTGTATTGCTAGTATTGCTTGCATTGCTTGTATTGCTTGTATTGTTCGCGTTGCTTGCATTGTTCGCATTGCTTGCATTGCTTGCATTGTTCGCGTTGCTTGCATTGCTTGCATTGCTTGTATTGTTCGCATTGCTTGCATTGCTTGCATTGTTCGCATTGCTTGCATTGCTTGCATTGTTCGCATTGCTTGCATTGCTTGCATTGCTTGTATTGTTCGCATTGCTTGCATTGCTTGCATTGTTCGCATCCAGGCCCGAACTCTGCTTCGTCTGGCCATTGACGCCGCAAGTCTCGGCAGGCAGCGGGCGCACGGCCAGGCTGAGTCCAGCCTCGGACCCAATGTCCTTGCCCAGACCAACGTTCGTCTGGGCTCCAGGCGAAGACGTGCCTTGGGCGCCTGAAGTAGCCGTGTGGACTTCCTTCACCGCAGGCAGCTGCCGACCCAGCGGATAGGGCAGCAGGCTTGGGTTGTTGCCGCCCTCGTTAGTCGGAGTCGTGTCAATATGACCATTGGCCACCGCGTCGGCGGGAATGGCCGGTGAAGGCTCGGCTGCGGATGCGTCGCCGTCGCCGTCGCCGTCGCCGTCGCCGTCGCCGTCGCCCGCTGGATTTGGCTCAATCTTCTTCTCCTTGGGTTCGGGGAAGTAGTCCTCCGAGCCCGAAGGTGTGTCAAAGGCCAAATCCTCCGAAGTTGAGGCGCTGAAAGTGAGGGCATCGTCCACCTCGGGCCTCGGGCGAAGTCCGGCCTGGTCGGGTGCCACAGCAGCTGGTGGAGGAGGCGGTCCCGCCGAGGGTTGCGGCGGCCCAACAACGCCCTTGTCGTTCACCGTCTCCAAACCACGGCCCTGTGAGCCGTCTCCGACCTCGCCGGCTCGGCGGCCACGGCCGGCCTGGGCATCCGGCTGCGGCAGCGTGGCGCTGCTCGACGAGCCTCGGGATGATAGACCGGACGAGCGTGGAGACAGGCCACCGTTGAGGATGGCCAGGCCAACATGAGACGGAATGGGCGAGATGTTGGTACTCGGCGGGTAGGGCCTCATGGACGGTGATTGATTGACGTAGTAGCCGACATATTCGGCCGGCCGTCGGTTGAACTCAAAGTACGAGTGTGCGGCTGAGGCACCCGGGCTGGCGAAAGCGGCAGTGTCGTTCGGGTTCGACGACACCGACGATCTCCGGCCGGATGGGTAATCGCTGAGGTCGGCCCTTGATAGGCCAGGATTGGCCGGGATTGGTAGGTGGAGGGTTCGAGCGGGTTGAGACTGTGCTCGCAGCGACGGGCCGGCAGGTGAGGCGGTAAGCGAGGCCCGGCGCACAAATCGCCGCGTGTCGGGGTATGCGGGTGAGAGATGAGGGGACGAGGGGTTGGTGGAGGCGCCATTGACCGGCAGCTCGGTGTGCAGGTAGGGCGAGGCGGCAAATCGCTGCTGATACAAGGGCGCAGACATGGGCGGCCTGCTCAGGACAGAAATGGATCCCACCAAGGGTGAGGCCACACTCTCGTCCTGCGTGGGATACAAAGCACTCTGGGCGGGCTGGTAGGCGCCAGCAGCCAACAGCACTCCTCTTTGCTGCTGCTGCTGATTCAAGCGGGCGCGAAGCTCTTGTTCTTGAAGCTGCAGATATTGGTACTGCTGGAATAGCTGGTCGTGGAGCAGGTGCTGTTGGTGTTGGGCCTGCAGTTGCAACTCCTGGGTGGTCATCTGGAAAGGCAAGTTGCGCAGATAGGGCGACTGTGTCCTGCTGGCGGGGTTGGAAGGTCGCCGACTGCTTGCAGCGTTGCTGCGGCCGAGATGGGCGGGGTTGCGGGCACCCCGGTTGGGCATCTTTCCAGCGCGCGGATGAGCCGGGGGCGCCTGGGCGATGACGGGGCGGGATGTGGGCGGGATGAAATCGGCCGACGGCTTGGGCTCTTCGACCGGATACTCGTACTGTTCGCAGCACTGGGCCAGCTGTCCGTCAGCGAGCAAGGAGAAGGCGCGTCGCAGCTCGAGATGGATGCCTCGCATCGACGTGTCATCGGCCGTATTGGCCAGGTTTCGGGACACGTTGAAGGGCTCTTCCACACATAAGCGGTTGTCTTGCAAGCGGTGCCATGACTTTTCCCGCTTGGACAGCACACATGCTCTCCTCACCGACACCACACTCTCCTCGAAATCAAATTCGAAGGCGTAGTATCGGAAGAACTGAAAGAGCAGTTGCCCAAGCGAGGCGTGGTTTGCAGCGCCAAAATCCCGATAGGCGTCGACATTTTTGTCAAAGCTGACATTGACACCACCAAGCATGTGCGGCTGCAGCGCCGGCTGGGCCTGCAGAGAGGGCAGAATGGGAGGGGCGCGCGTCTGGAGAAAATTGAGCGTTAAGCAGATCCAAGCGTAAGAGCTTAGCGTGCCGCCGAGAGCTATTCCCACGTTAGCAAGTGTCAGTGACGGAGCGGTGCGGTGACGAGGCATTACCAGCATCGTTCAGAATCCGCCGCTTGGCCCAGTACTTGATGATCATGGCCAGGGGCCGCACGCGAGGATCGATGTCGACGTAGCTTTTGACCATGGCCGTGTTTTCGAGGGCGATGGTGTTGTTGACGTTCAAGTCACACGCAACCTGCAGCACGGGATCCCACAGCTTGACAATGGGCACTTTAGCACTGGACACACACACGACCCGCTCCATGCCATTCTTGGCCAGCAGGTCGGCTATGAAGCAGACACGGGCCATGTCGGCCGAGTCGGTGGTCACACACACATCGATGTCGGAATCGAGGGTGCCAAGGTTGTTTCCCGTCGAGCCAAAGACATTGACCTTGAGCGAGGCTGCCGGCCATCGGTCGTGGAGGATCTTGTCCAGCTTCTGCACGAACTTGGCGCGGCGCTCTTCGCTCTCGGGCGTGGGAAGCAGCTTCTCGTACAAACACGTGATGTGGTCTGACAGGCGCTGCTCCAACTCGGGGCTCAGCTGCTTCTGCAGTTGGGCCGGGTCCGGGCCAAGCTTTTCCGTGCCCATAGAGTAGGGCATCCGCCGCCTCGCCTGGGCCATGCCAGTCTCATACTTGCAGCCCATCGGCGGTTTTGGCAACGCCGAAGCCGTCTGGCTGGCCTCGGGCCGAGAAGAATGGGGGTACCGGAGCCGATTTATCGAGGGTGATCGCTTAGGGAAGGTGCCGTTGAGCGGGCTTTTGGACGGTGTGGCCGGCATGGAGCGCGAGAGGGTGCGCCAGGGGGGCGAGGCGTCAGGGCTGTGTTGCCGCGACGACACGGACGGGGTGGTGGTGTGCATGCTGAAGTCGGAGGCCTGCGCAGTGGTCGAGGTCATGAGCAGTGGTTCGAGAGGGCCATCGCTTGGTGGGGGGCGACAAGGCATACGACGGCAAAAGAGAGGGCACGTGCGTCGAAGCCTGGGCCCAGCTCGGCCGTTTGACGGTCAACTGGGCAAACAGAGGATGCTGCCGATTGCCAGGAGAGCGTGAGACCCGGACCAAGGGCCGGCGTGGGCGGCGTGGGCGGCGTGGGCGGCGTGGGCGGCGTGTGCAGCGTAGCCGGACTCAGCCGACACTGGAAGCGTCCCAAGGTTCGGGCTGGGTCTGTGTGGGTGAGGGATGAGAAGGGCGGGGCGCAGGAGCCGGGTGGAAGAGCAGAGGGTGTGCTTTTCTCGCAGCTGCACAGTGGACGTGAGAATGTAACCATACGCAGTCGAGTGCCACTACGAGGCCAGCCCCTGGACAGTGAGGCGTAGGGCGGGATCGAGGCCAATTTTGAGGACCACAGTCAATGCCGGGGGTGGTAAAGAGGGCAGAGTTTAGCACACAGCAGTGCCAGGGCGGCGAGGGCCAGACAGCTAGCTTGTGTTGGCCGCAGACGGCGCGGCAGCGGTGGCTCTTGCCAGGGGCGGTGGATGCCGATGGGTGGTGCGGGATTAGGGAAGAGCAGGAGCAGGAGCAGCAGGAGCGAGGAAAGAGCAAGGGGACGCGGCCGGGTCGGGGGGGGGGGGGGGGGGCGGGGGGGCGTGAACAGGAGAGAGCGTGGGGATGGTCAGCAGCGAGGCAACAGGGCGTTAAGTTGGGAGGGCACTAGTTAGTTAGAGCAGAGAGCGGGAGTGCCAATTTCAGTGGAAGTAGTGGTAGCAGACATGCCTGTCAGCGCCAGACACGGCGTGGCTCTGCTGTCATGCTCGGGCCTTTCACACGGGCTCCCTCCGCCCCAGCTGGCCGCACCAATCAAGCGGCCCCAGCGTCCCTGGCTCTGCGCTAGCCCACTGGCAATATTTGGAACACAGCCGCGGCGGCGGCACTACTCAGGCCAGAACTACGCAGTTGCAAGGCGAGCCGCGGCCGGCAGCTGGGTCTCTGCCGAAGATGATACGTAGAAGAGAGCTTCCTATGCTGCTGTAGGCCGTAAGCCACGATCCAGAGGCCTGGCTTGCTTCTGTGTCGCTGCTTCTGCCACCCAGGCTCTGCCATGTTATGATCCATCATCCAGGGGTGTTTCCATGGCGCCCTCGAGCACTTCCTCACTGAGGTACTCTGGCGGCGATCTGGCGGTGACGTGCCTGGATTGCATCAATCGCGTGATCGATGATTGAACCCCCATCCTCAAGCACACCCCGTGCCTGAATCCAGCAGCATCGAGTAAGGTGTGAGGGCTCAACGCGCGGTGACGCGCGCACACGCCCTCACGTCCTCACGCCCTCACGTCCTGACGCCCCCACACGCCCACACGCCCACACGCCTATGGCCAGGCACCGAATTAGGCGGAGTCTGGCTGTAGAAGTGAGGCCCAATGGCAATGGCAATAGCACTAGCCCAGGTAGCAGCGCTTGTCGCGCTCGTCGCGCTCGTCTTCAGAAGCATCTAATGTGCTGCAGCATGTTTGGCTGGACGACAAACTGGATGCACGACTGCTGTCATTGCCGTCGGCTGCCCGAAGCCCAAAACTTAGGCCAGGCTGAGAGCTGGCGGTCAGAAGGACCACGGCGGTTGAAAGACTGTCCAGCCGCCGGTGCCCATTCTCCCTGAGCCGGCTGCTGGCCAACAGCCAACAGCTTCTCATACAGCAGCATGCAGAAAGTTGCACGCTGGTGCTCGCACATAGGGGAGACCTGGGGCCCCCCCCCGGCCACCCGCGCTCTCGGGCCCCGGGGTAGGCTCTGAGTTCCCCAAGCAGGCCTGCGGCAGTCCAGCGCTTGCTCACCACGCCCTCCTCCACCCGCCTAACGACCCTTGGGGCATTTTTCCCTGGCAGTGGCAGGCGATTCCTGACCGCTCTAGGTATCAACAAGCGGCTAACATGGCGGCGTGCGGCCATCCCCGGCCTCAGACCTCGGATGGCCGGTGCGCCCAGAGCGCCCAGAGCGAAATTTCCGTTGCTGTGGGCTGTGGCCGGGAAGCCCCGCCTTAATCGAGATTCGAGACCGGTGGGCAGTCGACGCCCAGCGCGAGCATGGCCGGCAGGGTCCAATCTGCTAGGTGGGTTGCCGGCCACGCTACACTCGAGCTAGCTGGGGCCGAATCTCCTGCGAGTCACGCCGTCGATGGGCCTGTCGTCCCACTTAAATGTAACGGGCGGGTCGATCCTGTTGGGCCTCTCGAGCCTGTCGAGACTCTCGAGTTCAAACTTCCAGTGCAAATCTTCTGCGCCGTTTTTCACTCGTTTTCCTCGCAGCGAAGCTTTTCGCTCTTGTCCTTCGCCTTCCCTCCCTCCCCTTGCCCTCACCCCCTCGCCCCCTCGCCCCCTCGCCCCCTCGCCCCCTCGCCCCCTAGCCCCCGTCCACCACCTGCAGGCCCGTCGCCCTGCTCCTTCCGCCCTCCCGCCACACCCTCGGCCGCGTCTCGCGAGCACACTCCTGTCCCGGTAAGCGCACTCCCCGCAGCCGACACCGGCCTATGGGCTCTGGGCAAATGGAAAAAGTTGGGTGCGAGCCCCCATTTTTGTCGTCGATTGGTGCTCTGTGCCGATCAGTCAGAAAAAGTGCACCAGGCACCACCACCACCACCCTCTCCTCTCGCCCCTCTGCACCCGCTCCTGCCCATTGCCGCTATCACTGCCATCGCTGCCATCGCCGCCATCGCTGCCATCGCCGCCATCGCCCTCATCGCCATCATCATTGCATGCCGTGCTGACCCTCACCCAGCCTAGCCATCGCTGCCGACGCTTCCTGCCGACGCTTCCTGCCGACGCTTCCTGCCGACGGCCGCCTGCGCTCCCACCCTCATTTTTCCGCACCCGCACTCGGCCGCTCGCGTCTCGTACAAGCGATAGACCTTGTCCCCGATGGCCTTGTACGAACCGCAAGGATGGCAGGCGCCGGCCAGGCAATCGTCGTGGGAGCAGCCGCCGCCGCCCTCTCGCTCTGGTATGGCCTCTGCCCTGTCGCGGCCGCAAGCCAGCGCAGCTCACACCTCGCAGGCGCAAGTTCTTCCTCCCAGCGAGATGATGGCGTCGCCTTTTCCACCCAATTTGACGGTATGATGCACCCGCCACGCCCATGGTCGGCGACGCTGGACTAGGCTGACCCGCAGCCCAGAGGTCGACCGAGCCATCGACAATCTCGTCAAGAGTGGCAAGTTCTACCTGCCTGGACCACGCCGCGAGCAGGCGCCCGTGGTGATGAGTCCCGGCAGGCCGTTTGTTGACTACGGTACGCCGTGCCGTGCCGTGTCCGCCCTGGCGCTGCCGCCTCGCCTCCGCGCGCGCCCGCACTGACCTGCTACAGGCCACCGCAGCCACGGCTCTCGTCATTCAGTGAGCGACATTGATCCTTCGCGCTCTAATTCAGCTGCCAACCTTCAGAACTTTTACGCTTCCCAACGCTATCAGGCCACTCGTCAGAACGAGCCCGACCAGATGGCGCAGGCCAAGAGAAGGATGGCACAACAGCGCGAACGCGACCTCCGGAACTACCATCAGGAGCAGCAGTACAACCGAAGTGAGCCCATCCGCCATCGTCCCTCTGATGCCCCTTAGTGACATCCATAGGCCTTCTCGCTGAGATGGCATCCAACAAGTCCGACCGGTCCATGAGCCCCAGCACGCTGAGCGAGGAGGGCCGGCGTGAATTGATTGCTCGCCAGCACCGCGCCCTCTACGGCAACGACGGCTCCCCCTTCCTGGCCCAGTCTGGCTTTGCTGAGGACCAGCAGCAGCCCGCGTCGGCCAAGCCGCCCGGCCCTCGGGGCCAGTCACCCCGCGGAATGGACGCCTTTGGCATTCCAGGCCAGCAGCCCGACGCAGCCAGCCAGGCCGTCGACAACGCCGCCTCTCCCGCCGGCCCCAACTCTGCCGGCTTCAACAAGGCCCCGACTCCGCCCAACCCGGACGATAGCAACCACTCCCGCCAGGTGTCCAAGTCGGCCACGGCTCCCGTAGCCGGCGGAATTGCCCCGATCGGGAGCAGGCCAGCACCACAGGCGGCCGCGCCAACCCAGAACATCAACAAGGCCACCACGTCTCCCTTACCATCATCCATGTCCTACGGCTTTGGCTCGGCCCAGCCAGACCAGGCCAACGAACGGTCAAACTCGGCCAATTCGAGTTCTAATGCGCCGAAAGAAAACGGGGCCAACGCGGCCATCGGCACATGGGGCACCGGGAGCGGCGTGTGGGGTTCCAACAAGATGGGCGCAACATCAGTCTGGGGATGATACGATTTACGAATCACGAATTCACGCTTCCTCCTTTTCTATGCATGGGCTCTGTGCTGGCTTGCTCAGCATCGACTCGCTCTACTGGGCTGCATATCATCCATTCAAGCCGGGAAGTGCATCAGCGTGCGTGCGCACTCGCATAGCGTTGTATGGTGTTGGAGGTGGGTATTGCCGTCCTTCTGCTTTTGTCTATCTGCTTTTGTCTCTGTTTTTGCTTTTGGGTCGGTGCGCAATCGACGGTTGTGGGTGGACTGGGGTGCCGACGTTGCGAGTCACCGCACCGGGCTAGGCGCGTTGGCTGCCTGTATGGTGGCAGGGAAAAAAATAATACACGGGGCCGGACCTTTAATTGCAAGCATTACCGGTCTTGGTTGGCATTGCGCTTGTTAGGAGGATTTTCGCACTACTGCTCGCTTTTTTCCCGCCATCTGTCTCTGGGGGTGCGGTTGCTGTCTGGGGTTGGCGCACTGTTGGCTTTGGCTTCTCCGCGGTCTTTATGCATCCGTCGACGGATCCTTTGCCGCGCTTGGTTTACCGGGGCATGATACATGCATGCGCATTGATGGGTCATGTGTATGACACTCAACGATGGCGAGCGGAAAGACTAGTGTTGACAGTAGAAAACTATGCCTTGGACATCTTGCATTTTTCCCTTCTCTATCCACCTCGCATTTTTCTCTTCTCTATCCATCTCGCATTTTTCTCTTCTCTTCATCTTGCATTTTTCTCTCTTCGTCTTCCAATTTTCTCTTCTCAACAAGGCAACCCATTTAGCGCGCATCTGTCTGGTGACGCAACTTGACGCCTCATTTTTTCCGGCCCGCTGCTCTTGGCATGTTCTCTCCCTCTCCATATATATTCTCATCCTGTTGTTTCCCAGACTTACCTCGTAACACCTACGTAGTATTTGATGCTTAGAATTTGTATCCGTCCTAAAATGATCGTTCGGCCCAAGATACCTGGTTTCCGCCTCTCTCCCGCCTTCGCCAGAACTCTATCCCGTCAGCTAGAAACAGCTCTGCAAGCACCCCAGGCCCACTACGTATCTGCCAAACACCAGTCAACATGATGAACGGCCCTGCATCAGCGCCATCATGCGTCCCCCCCCGCTCCGCCATCATCCTCTATGGCACCGAGACCGGCACTGCACAAGATCTCGCATCGGAAATTGCCCGGTGTCTCGAACGCCAGCGCTTTGCTCTAGTCGACGTCCTCCCATTAGACTCTGTCTCTTTTAACTTGCTCTCCAAGTATGCACTGACCGTCTTTGTGCTCGCCACCACTGGCCAAGGCGAATTCCCCTCCAATGCCCGCAAATTCTGGACTAGCCTGCTGCGTAAGAAACTCGGTCCCACTACCCTTCAAGATGTGCGATTTGCCCTTGTTGGCTTGGGCAGTTCCTCTTACCTCAGGTTCAACTGGGCAGCCAGGAAGCTGGCCAAAAGGCTGAAAATGCTTGGCGCCAACCAAGTTTTCGAAGTGTGTGAGTGCGATGAGCTGGCAGACGGCAGTACTGAGCGTGCCTTCGAGGAGTGGATTGGCCGGTTTGGGCATGAGGTCTTGCGGAGGTGGCCGCTGGCTGAGCAAGCAGGGGACTTGGATGCTGGTGGGCATGGCGGAGAGACGAGTAGGTGGATTCTGAAGCGAGCAGACGAGATAGACTCACTTGCCTCTCGCGAGTTCAATGGTCACCTCCAACACGCCAATCCCTCTCGTCCGGACTCATTCGAAGCTAAGCTGGAGTCCAATGACCGCGTCACGCCGCCTAGTCACTGGCAAGACGTGCGTTTCCTTCGCCTCTCTACCCCTGCACCCATCGACTATCAGCCCGGTGACTCGCTCGCCATACACCCCGAAAACATGGCCACTGACGTCGACGACATGCTCTTGCTGATGGACTGGCACTCCATCGCCGACACCCCACTCGTTCTCATCCCCAACCCAGCATACCGCAAGCCTCGCAGCCCAGTCTTTCATCTATCGTCTCCATTACCTGACATTAGCACTACGACTACGACCACCACCCTACGACAGCTCCTGACCTCGCACCTCGACATGACGGCCATCCCGCGCCGCAGCTTCTTCGGCCACCTCGCGCGCTTCACCACAAACACCATGCACAGGGATCGGCTCCTCGAGTTCACCAACCCGGACTACCTGGACGAGTACTACGACTACGCCACACGGCCGCGACGGAGCATCCTCGAAGTCCTACAGGAGTTTGACAGCGTCAAGCTGCCATGGTGCGAAGTGTGCAGCGTCCTTCCCGCGCTGCGACCGCGACAGTTTTCTATCTGTTCGGGAGGAAGCTTGAGCCGGCGGCAGTGGTGGAATAATACTTATAATAGCAGTGGTCAGAATGTCAGCAACAACAACAACAACAAGAAGAACGACGACGACGACGATCATCATCATCATCATCATCATAATGCTGGCGGGCCAACAACCACATCAACAGCAACAGAAACTATCTTTGAACTCCTCATCGCAATAGTCAAATATCGTACCGTGCTCCGCAAAGTGCGCGAGGGCGTGTGTACGCGCTATCTGGCACAACTGCCAGTTGGAAGCATTCTGCGCAACGTCGAATGGAAACGCGAGGGTCGCTTCGCCAGTGCCACTTCTTCCTCTCCAAAGCACGATGACCGAATACGCCACGCGAAGCACTTATTTCTCGTTGGCGCCGGCACGGGCATCGCACCGCTGAGGAGCCTGATTCATGACCAGCTGGCTCTGCCGCCATCATCGTCATCGTTGTCATCATCATCAGCACCAGCACCAGCACCACCAGCAGTAGCAGCCGCCAAAGACCAACCCTCGAAAATCATCCTCTTCTTCGGTGCCCGCAGCAAATCCGCTGACTACTTCTTCTCTTCCGAGTGGGACCGTTTACAACTCGTATCCGCACACCACCACCATGGGCAGCAGCAGCAGCAGCGGCAGCTAGTCGTACACACAGCCTTCTCGCGCGACCAACAGACCAAAATCTACGTGCAGGATCGGCTTCGCGAGTACGCAGAGGAGGTTGGCAGCGTGCTGCTGCAGGACCCAACAGCCATGGTGATTGTCTGCGGCGCGTCGGGCCAGATGCCCAAGGCGGTGCGGCTGGCGTTGGGTGATGCGCTTAGACGAGTGGCAGAGGCGAAAAAGGAGAAAGATCAAGTGCAAGTGCAAGAGCAAGAGCAAGGTATGACCGAGGCCGAGGCCGAGCAGTTCTTGGCGCGCATGGAGCGTGAGGGCCGGTATAAGCAGGAGACGTGGTCGTAAAGCAGCACCAGCACCAGCATCAGCATCAACAGGTAGGACGTACAGTATCTATATCTAGACATGGCATTATTCATAAATAACTTGTCTGGTGTCGTCTCATGGTGATCCTGACTACAGACAGGACTTGATCCTCTGCAGTCCCCCTGTCCCCCTGCCCAGGTCGGATCAATGCGATCCATCTGCGAGACTGTAGACGTTTGTGTACACAGATGCCAAACGTCAATCCCGCTTATGCCCAATTTTTGGTCCGAAAATATTACATCAATATTAACACAGATCTTTTGTACCCCCCCCCCTCCTGGCCCAGATGCTGCTTATTAACTTTACTTCTTCCGCTTTCCCATACAGGCTAACCACCAACCGCCTCCGCCGCCTCCGTCGGTCGTGGCTGCTGCTCCTCCTGCTGCTCCTGCTCCTCCTCCTCCTACTTCTACTTTCCTCGCCTTCAATCCCAACGGCGTAGGCACCTGACTGGCTGAACTGCCCCTCCTCTTGTCCAGGATTCCATTCTCGTCCAGCTTCCAAGCACTCAAATCGCCTTTCTTCTCTTCCACCCATTTGTAGTCTTCCCTGGCCCCTATCGACGGCTCCCCACTCGGAGATGGCCTTTCTAGCCATTGTCTCAACTCTGTCAGTGTCTGGCCTGAGGCTTTGTTGGCCTGCATTTGCGCCCAGTTGGCGAACAGGTGATCTGCCCACATGGCCTCGTTAGCAAGGCTGTGTGCGGCAACGGAAAAGGGAGGGGCATCGCAGCTGCAACTTACCGTACTCAGCAACCACCTTCCTCAAACCCCGCATCACTCTCATCATCTTGGCCCCCGTCCTCTCCGCAGCCGAGGCCGCTTCTAGCTGTCCGAGCTCCTCTTCCAGCTGGGCAATCTCATCCTGCAAACAAAACAACAGTTTCACATGCACATCATCAAATCGTCGGAAGATGACTGTCGATCGTTGTGACATAAATTCCGCTAGCTCCACGTGCTCATTTGTGCCCGGTCGCGGTAGGGTGTCTGGATCGGGTAGAGATGCTGGGACCAATGGCGCTGCTGGTAGCACTGGCTGTGGGGGCGCCGGATGCGACGGCTGGGGCGGTGGCATGGCTGATGCATGTGAACTTGACGGTCTTGATTGCGAATGAATGTGCGGTGGGCCCACGGGAATCGGTCTAGCACCAGACCCATCAGCGTGACTGCGTCCGACAGATGGCAGCCGACTTGGTGGCTTGGATGGCAACTGTGGCAGTGGTGTTGTCGGTGCCGGTGTCGGCGTTGTCGAATCGTAGATTGGGCTCCTGGTGGGCCCGGTGCGAGAATCTGTGCTCTTCCGCGACTTGTGGCGGATTGACAGTAGACGAGGGAGCATATCTGCATCGTCCGAGGTCGAAGGCGAGTTGACAGAGCTTGTCTGAGCCTGAGCTTGTGGCTGTGCTGAGAGCTGGGTGGACAAGGATAAGGCCGAAGTGGGTGAGGCCAGACTCCGTATTCGGTGTTCCGAGGCATTTGATTTGGAGGAGAGCTTTGGCGTCGTGGGCGGTGTAGCCTGTGACGGCTCCTCGCCAGCGCCTTGTAGAGGGGGAAGGATGTCTGATGGGGGAATTGGAGGTGGAGCAAGGGGTGGAGCAGGCTGCAGTTTGGGCGAGTCATTCGGCGTCGCCGTTTGAGATTTGGCAGACGACGGCCTCGATGCGGCCGCCGAGACAGGCTTGCGATTGTACTTGGACGTGGGCGGCAAGACCGAACCTCTGGACGGGTTTGCCGACGACGTGGATGAGGCGGCCGGGAGCGGTGCTGGGTCTCGCTTGAGTGGAGGATGAATATCACTCTTGGACACGGGCACGTCCGGTAGAGTGTAATATTGCTCCTCAATCATACTGCCAGCGCCGACATTGCCGAGGGTGCTTGGCACATCTGAGGTAGCCGTGTCCTGGTCATCACTGAACGCTGCCGCAGACTCGTGCCGCAAGTGCTGTGAGGATGGGTGTGAAGTGAGGGCCGATGCAATGGGCAACTTTTTCGAGCTCGTACGTGCCTTAAGCGACTCTGATTCCACCTCTGATGTCACGCTTTCGGGCGCAAGTGAGCTCCGGGAATAGTTATGCACCAATTTTGGCCTCTGGATGGACGAGTTGGCGCCTGAACTGGGCTTGGGAAAGGAGAAAAATGAATCAGATATCGAAAGCGTGAGGTCGGAATTTTGCGGTTGGTGTGCACTCCTCGCATGTGTGGTGTCGAGCACGGGTATCCAGTTTTTGTCGTGGATATTGGGACCATCTGGGAGGGGGGGGACAAATGACCGCCGACTCGTTGGCAGCTCAATCGGCGCCGCATCAATCATGCTCATATTGGGGGCCGCTTAGCTGCCGTCACAGTGTCACAGGACGGCCGTAGGGGCAGAGTACAAAAATGGGAAAACAAAGGAAAACAAGGGGGAAAAACAGGGCAACCACAAAGTGACACAAACCTCTGGACTAACTGAGAGAAAAGCAAACAGAGAGAGCAGCATGATTGATGATTGACACGGCCGGTGCTGTCCCCCAGGATTAGGATACAGACCACCGCGTTCTATTCTGGTTCAGTGGCTCTGGCACCTCACCACATGGGGGGGGGGGTTGTTGGAAGAAAGTGGACGAATGACACTGGTTTCGATCTCGCGCGAAGGCCGGCAGCATGGACGATGATGACCAGGGCCCATGACGGCCTCCCCAAAGAGGCATGAGGCGGGGGCTTTTGGTAGCAGGTGGAATCGGGCAATTTTACGACTGGCTCCGAGGTGGTGCTGGGGTGGGGCGCGCCGATCCCTTGCATACGGGCACGTTCCTCACAAAGCCAGGACGCCGCTGGGGGATGCCTGAAGCCTGGGCGCGGGATGAGCGTGGCAATGTTAATTAGTTCGGCTGCTCCAAGGGATTTGTGGCAGACACCGTTGTTTGACTCGACGCGATGATTGCTCCTACAGTATGTACTCGGAATACTTTGAGCTTGGCTTCGGCGTCCTCCCGTTCGGGAGCCAATCACCGCGCTCCTTGGCAGTCAAGGCTCCCCCAGGGGCGTTTTAGGGGCGGGAGGGAACTGGCTGTGTTCTAGCGTGAGCCCCTATCCACGCCGACTTAAATGGCGACGGCGTGATTGTGCGGGCTATCGACTTTCCGTGCATGCCGTCTAAACCTTGACACAGTGGCCAGATTGGCAGGATGGCGTGCCGTCGTAGGCTCGTACCCGTGCCAACGCCGACTCTGCACTTTTCGACTCGGTCCCAATCCTCTCGCTCGGCTGCTTGGCGGACGACTACTGTACCTCACCGCAGAACCGAGAGGAGCTATTTGCCTTCGCTGGGACGACTAGCGAGACGAACGAGCTTCGGTTCTCAAGCCTCACTTTAGTTCTATTATCGGTGTACTCGAGAGTGTGCTGGTTACAGTTATTGCTTTCTTGGTGATCTTTGTACGATGCCGCGCGGTAGCAGGAAGTCCTTGTGCTCATTGCAAACAACTCGAGTAAATCGCCTGCTCGCCTGCTCGCCAATCGCCGTCCCAATTCCCCACCAAACACTGTTGACGCACTGGCTGCGCCTTTCTGTATGAATCATCTTCCCCTCATCGTTCTCGCTTATCCAAAGCCTAAAGCCCCAAGCGGGAGAGGGGGGGGGGGTATCCACAAAGTTGGTCGTCAATGACTCGTCATCTATGTTCATGTCGGGCGTCAATGCAAACTCCTTCCTTCCTTGTGCCTACCCGTTCGCGTCTTCGCGCAATTTCCAAGCCTTTTTTTCTTCTTCAAGAATCCATGAGTGTCGAAAGCCAAAAACCAATGACTGGCCGCATATGTGTGTATAATTAACAATTGTTCGTACCATCTTGAATGTAGTCAAAAAGCGGTCACTAGCAGATTTGTGACCATGTTCGCATGTCAGGCCGGCCTTCACTCCGGGTTGAATGTGTTCACAGCGGGAAGCAAGGCTGACTGTTGAACGCGATGATCAACGGCATCCCGATGGTGTCGTGGGGGACGTGTGTGGTCGGTCGCCAAGCCGGCACGGCCGACATGGCTTCCAGGGCCCATTTGATTTGTTGAAGGCGCAGGGTTGTCAGAGGCATGAAGGGAAGATGTGCGGTGGGGGGCGGTGGAAAATGTGCCATGAGGGGCGGTAGAAGATGTGCCATGCAGGGTGGGGGAAGATGTGCCATGCACGCCGTAGAGCAGCTTCTCAATCGCCATCACTTGCTTCCCGTAGCTGGTCCGCTTGAGTTGAGGGAGGCAGAGTTTCATCTCGTTGACCAAAGCATCGAGATCTGGCCCGTGAAGCCACGAATGCACCTTCTCTGGGACAGAGAGTCAGCTCTGGGCGCGCGGAGAAATGTGGGGGAAATCTTACGAATGACATAATTGCCGTATTGATCTCGAAGCAGGCCAAGGACGGGCGTCTGACCCTGGTCGTTGGGACCGACCAAGCGCCTAAAGATCTCAGTGCGCTGATCGGCGTCGGCGTATTCGATGCACTTCTCGACAACGTTGCTGGCAAACTTGTGCTTGGACAGAGTCAAGGCTTGCGGCAGCACGATTGACACCACCCGTCGCCGGCCGTCGGGGTCGCCCTTCTCGATGATATGTTGCACGACATAATTGCCAAAGGCGTCGGTGATCAAGGGCGGGATGCAGGTGTACAGCTCGTCCAGGACGACTTGCTTGGCAGTCGCGTCACAGTTCTCGAGAATGCGTTGGATGACGCGGCAGCCGTAGGTGTGGGTGGCCAGCTTGACGGCCTCGCCGCGGTGGGCCTCGATGATGAAATGGATATGTTCGGCTGGGACGCGCTCAATAGCCTTCTGCACCACGTGGTTGCCGTTCTGATCGCGGATCACTTTCAGAATCTGCTTGTTGGGCCCGTCGAGCTCCTTGACCAAACTCGCCTGTTGGTCAGTCAAGACGTACTCGAGGGCCTTCTGGACAACGCGACAGCCATACATCTGAGTGGACAGGGTCAAGACATGGCCCTTCATGTGATTGGCCAGACTCTTCTTCTGGGCCTGGTTGCCGTGCTCGAACAACTTCTGAATGACATAGTTGCCGAAGACATCTGTCATCAACTGGAGGCAGTTGGTCTGCACCTCTTTGAAGATTTGATCCTTCTCGTCGCTGTTTGCCGTCTCCAACTTCTGCTGAATGAAGCGTGAGCCGTGCTGGTCGCCACTGAATTCAACAACATGGCTGAAGATGTCTCGCAACTCGTAGCGTTTGTTGGTCTTGTAGTGCAAGCGGAAATCTTCAAGCACCGGACTGCGGCCCACGCCAGATTCTTGCTCGCGGGGGACAATGCGAGCAGTCGTCGTCGTCGCGTATGATTGCACGCCTGAGACGCTGAACGCCGACACGCCAAAGGGTGCGTATGCGCCGGCGAGAGGGTTCATCCGAACGCTGCTGGCGTTGGGAGGGAAATCGTACGAGGGGTGGGCCAAGGTCGAGGAGTAGAATGGATGGGACTGCTGGAAGGGATCTAGAGCGCCCAGCTTTCGATCGACGATGGTGAAATCTCGCATGGATGATGACCTGCTAGAAAGGCCGCTGCCATTGGCACTTGGGCCCGAGTCACGGCCGGTTGAGGGCGTTGCGCCAGACGAGTAATACAGCAGGCTGCCGCCACTCCTCAAGTCGGTCGATTGCGGGGGGGTTCCGGGTGGGTTGGACGCCCACGTCGTCGGATACACAGACGAGGGCACGGCGGTGGCGTCCGGCATGTCCAAGAAATTCGTCAAGGTAGCAGTAGGCTGAAAATCGGCAGGGTCGGCATTCAATCGAAGGTATGGAAGTGCACCGTTCATGGCGGCATGATGCATGTGGCTAGGTGTGTGCTCTAAGCTTGAAAACGGAGCAGAGGTACGCCTGCTGGTTTGGGCTCTTGAGGCAGGTCCGGCCATGGCCAGATTGGTGAAAGAATCCGCGGTTGTATCTACAGAAATGGACATGCGATGCTGCGTCGACATCTGAGCCACGTCTCGATGCTGTGTCGACATCTGAGGTGCGTCCCACTGCTGTGCCGACATCTGAGGTGCGTCCCACTGCTGTGCCGACCTTTGAGGCGCGTCCCGCTGCTGTGTCGACATCTGAGGCGCGTCCCGATGCTGTGTCTTGGCGAACTTGCTGCTCGTCGGAGATGTAAGTTGGCCGCGTCCGGCAGAGGCGGCTGCGGAGCCAAACCGCTGGCCGGCTAGAGAGGCATCTGTCACAAGGCCCGCCTTGCCACTCGTAGGCATTGCGGCGACACTGTGGTTGATGCGGCCGATGCTGCGGATGTCGTTGTTGGCAATGGATGTTGCCGCACTCAACGTGCTCTCGTCGTCGTCGACTGAAGACTCGTGCACTTTCCGCACGGACGGAGTAAGAGCAGGATTCCCATTTTGTAAGGCGAAGTGAGGGTCAAAGGCAAAGCCGGTTCGCGCCTTGGGCTCATCGGCTGGGCCAAGGTCCAGATCGCTATTGCGGAGCAAGAAGGAACTCTCGGGGCTGAAGCCGAGGTCGCGGTAGAAGGCCCAGGCGGAATTGTTTTGCTTGGGATGTGAATTGAGCCGGCCACGCGGCCGCGAGTCAGCGGGAGTGACTGTGGAGAAAGACGGCCAAGGGTGGGAGATTTGCGTGGCAGCGGCGCGCTGACCATTCTCAGCCGTGGCCAGAGCAGGACCATCGCCGGGCCGGGCCAAGTGTATGGAGGAGGCGACCTTCTGTCGGACGGAATCTGCTGCTGCATTGTCAGACAGGAACAAGCATATAGCCAAGGATTGTTGTTCCATACGGCGCGACGTCAGATCATCGCTTGCTCGGCTGGACAGCGAGCCATGAGGGGCGTGCCAAATGGACCGTTGTGAATGCCACTGGCCTTGTCCGAAGTCGTTGGCTGCAGCCGCCGCCGGCATCTTCAGCGCATCCGGACGTCGAGGGCTGGAACTCTGCAAGACCATTGTCACCATGCTGGTGCCCAGTGCACGAGCGTCACTCACAGCTTCGAGGATGGTGCTGCCGTCCATGCTGGACGGGGGCAAGAAGTCGGGTGAGAGTGAGACAGGCTTCTTCACAAACGGACGACAGTCCAAGTCGGGCAGGGCTGCGAGTTATCATCAATATGCGCTTGCTGAATGGCGATGGCGTGGTGGTGTGGTGGCACGGGGGCGCGGCGGCAGGTATAGACTGTGGATGTATCAGCATGTTTGCTCTGACCGCACGCCATACTGAGGTGTGACAAGCACCCAACGCACCAAAACAAGGCAGCCAATAGATCAGGGACAGATGTGCATGTAGACGTCCAATGGTATGTACGTGGGCGGTGGCGACGACGGCGACAGTGGCGATGATGGCGATGATGGCGATAATGCCGACGATGGCGACGATGGCGACGATGGCGACGATGGCGACGATGGCGACGATGGAGACGATGGCGACGATGGCGGACGTCCCAGGTGGGCACCAACGAGACTATATGATGCTTGTGAAGACGACAGGGCCGTCGTGGGTCGGGTGCACGGCCTGGGAGACGCTCATCTAAGGCTGCGCTGGCCACATCAACGGGCGAGCAATCTCAGCAAGTAGCCGCAGGACAAGCCGGTGGCATGTCGACGGGGGGGCAGGGGGAATCCGACAACCGGCTAGCGGTGGGCACCCGGCCGATCGAGCGCGGACGTGTGCAGAGGAGGCAGGAGCAAAGGGATGCGGCAGCAATGGGGGCCAAGGGCGGCCCGAGAGCGCATGGAGCAAGGGAGCCGGGCGAGCGAGGGAGGAGCGTGCGCGGGCTGTGGAATGCTGGCTGGGTTGCCGCTTCAGCACGGCGGCTTGAGCGCGAGGGCGAGTGCGAGCGCGAGGCCTCGCCGTGGTACCAAGAGCAGTCAGGTGGGGTCGGAGGCAGTGATGGAGGGCAAGTGGAAGAGGCGCCAGCAAAAAGAGGTGTAGGCAGCAGACAGATGTCAGCAGGGCAAAGGGCAAAAGGGCGTCACACAAAGACAAGGCAGAAGCGGCAAATGTGATGAGTCGCAGTTTTGCAGTCGTGCAGTCGTGCGACTGATTGACTGCCGTGTATGTGCGTGTGTATGTGTGTATGTGTGTGTGTGTGTGGCCTTGTCTGGGCCTGCACCCAGTCAGTCGACTTACACATTCCACATCCAGTCGCCGCCGCATCTGACGCCATGTGAGGCACCAGAGCGAAGTCCCCAGAAAGGCTCCAGGATCGGCGTCAGCCCTGCCTGACGCCCGCTGTTACAGGCCCCAGGTGGAGGGGTTAGGCGGTGTCTGGCCGGCCAGGGCCCAATCGGGCGCGCCTGTCCGGCGCTGCCCCCAGCTGGCTGGCTGGGTGCCGAGAAAGCCAAGCCAAACCGTGTGGGCGGTGCGGGCGGTGCGGGCGGTGCGGGCGGTGCGGGCTTGGAGCCTGCAGCGCGCACCCGTGCGCCCACCAGTGCGCCCACCAGTCAGTGGCCAGTCAGCGTCAGCGGCCCGTCAGTGCCCCGCGACAGGTCAAGCGGGCTGACGTCGGACCGTCCACGGCCCATCAATTGTCATCTTGGTCATCTTCTGTCAAACCATGTGGCTGCTTTCTGACGTCGCGCGCGCGGCTGACACGCTCGAGAGAAAGTGGGCAAAAAGCTCTCTGGGCAAACGCTCTCTCTGGGCAGAGAGATGCTGGGGCGTGACTCACACAAGTTGGCCGCTAGCCTGCATCTGCCTTGGACCACCGGCCTGTGTCTGCATGATGATGGATGATTTGGCCGGGCGGAGCAGAGAGAAGCGTGGGCGGCACGTGACTGGCTGGCAGGCCCTCGTCTGAGCACGAGCTCTCGTGCGCCAGCCCGGCCTTTGCCTGGACTCAGATGGTGGTGTCAACGGTGCATCACCTTCCATCCAGGGATGGCAGCCACGCTCCAGGCGAAAGCTTCGCTGATCCATTGGGGACAAGCCGGACACGTGTGCAGGCCAGATAGCTTTGCAGCGGCCAGCCCAGATAGCTTTGCAGCGGCGGCCAAGAGGGCGGGCGACTGGGACACTGAGCTTGAAGCTTGCTTTGTTGTCCTCTCCGTGGGCATGCTTGGCTAGCGCGCGACTGGCTCAAAGCATGCAAGATATGAGTTGACGCGCTGCATCTGCGATCGACGATGATACTGACAGCTGCCTATCGTCAGTGCACCACAGCAGCAACATGTGCAGAAATAGGGGACTGACCGTCAACGCGGCTGAGTGCTCCTGGCAAGTCGGCTCTCCGGGAGGGCGCGAGTGATTAACTAGTGCGCGGCGCTTGTAAGCACCGACCGCGCCGTTGATTGGGCACAGCCACACACTGTACGAAGCTCTGGGAGATGAGCATCCCAAAGGAGAATTGCTTGTCAATTTATTAATCTGCTCGGGGCCGCTGCCACAGAAAGCCTCTACTACACGCCCGCGCCGAACGTCCGTCGACCCCCTAATTCCCACGCCCATCAGTCAGGCAGATTCCAGCTTCACTCTTTTGCTGGAGTCCTCGCCGTCCGCTCATTCACATCTGCACCGGCTTTCAGGCAAGGAAGACGCTCGCTTAACGCAATTCACGCAACATCCAAGTGCCAACAAACGGCTTGACCATCTCGCCGCAGCAAGTCGCGCGCTGTCACAATTTGATCTACCGACCTGTCACCGGCACCCCTGCCACTCACCAATTTATCCGCTCGCGTCCGCCTTTAGCTGTTTGGCCCAGAATGCCAGCCATACGACATCTGCTGGCACGCGACGCCGTCGACAGTGGAGATGCGAGTACGTTTGAAGTGTCGACAGGCACCTTAGTCTTGACATTCTTCGCCCTGCTATTCCTGGCCACTGCGCTCTCCATTTTGCTGCTTTTCCTCAGAAGGCGGCGCCTGGCCCGAGAGCAAGGCTTGTCACCAGCCCCCAGCTACACAGGGCATTGCCGATCAGCCCCGATGAGCAGAATTTCCACTTGCGGGCCGAATGATGGCGTCTTTGTCTGCAGCCCGAGCCCGCCACTGTCTCCTGTACCGGAGATCCGGGTCACCTTTCCGGACGACGATGACCAGCTAGGAAGCCAGAAACAGGGCCGTGTGGTGGTGGTCCATGTGACCGACACCGGCAGCGTCGGGATGGCACCCCTGCACGAGGAGCAACTGCCACCCTACCAGCGTGTGGATGGGAACGGGTTCCAGTCGCTTGACCTGAACCGCATCGGCGGGTTGAGGGAGAAGGAGCCGCTAGCAGCCAGCGATAGTCATGACGGCAGCAGCCAGCGATAGTCATGACGCCAGCAACCAGCGATAGTCATGATCGCAGAGGCCTCACCTGGCTGAGGCAGCCAGCAGCCAGCATCTAGCGGCCAGCGGTCCGCGTTTCACCTTTCCACCCGAGCCGACCTTTCATCGCCAACCGCCCACGACAAGCAAGCAAGCAGAACCCTAACGCATATCCTGTAGTACATAATCTTTAGTGGCCATACGCATAGATAGCTAACACCAAACACTCCTTTTCACTGTTGGTTTGACCCCAGATCAGCTTATAGCAAGCACGCAGAACCAGTACATTAGCCATACACGTAGATAGCTAACACCAACCACTCCTTTTCACTGTTGGTTTGACCCCAGTTCAGCTTATAGCAAGCAAGCAAGCAGAACCCTGCTGCATACGTAATCTTTGGTAGCCATATACATAGATAACCAACACCAAACCCTTTTCACTGTTGGTTTGACCTCGGATCAGCTTATAACAAGCAAGCAAGCAGAACTCCGCTGCATACGTAATCTTTGGTAGCCATACACATAGATAACCAACACCAAACACCCCTTTTCAGTGTTGGTTTGACCTCAGATCAGCTTATAGCAAGCAAGCAGAACCCTACCACATCTTCTCCCGTAGTACATTAGCCAATACACGTAGATAGCCAACACCAAACACTCATTTTCAATGTTGGTTTGACCCCAGATCAGCATAGCAAGCAAGCAGAACTCTGCTGCATACGTAATCTTTGGCAGCCATACACATAGATACCGCATATCCTGCAGTACACTAGCCATACACGTAGGTGGCCAACACCAAACACACCTTTCCACCCTCGATTTGGCCTCAGATCAGCTTTCAGCAATGCCGTAGTGCATTCGCCATTCACGTAGATAGCCAACACCAAACACCCCTTTTCACTGTTAGTTTGACCTCAGATCAGCTGATAGCAAGCAAGCAGAACCCTACCGCATATCCCGCAGTACACTAGCCATACACGTAGGTGGCCAACACCAAACATACCTTTCCACCCTCGATTTGGCCTCAGATCAGCTTTCAGCAATGCCGTAGTGCATTCGCCATTCACGTAGATAGCCAACACCAAACACCCCTTTTCACCCTCGATTTGACCTCAGATCGGCGATTTTCGTCCACTGAGCTCTTTGTTTTTGTTGTTGTGACAGCGCGCGGCGGGGCCACTGGGGCCCCGGCAACCGGCTCAAAAGGCAGGGCTGCTGCGTACATAACAGCAGCAGCGATTGCAGGCTCCCTCTCCTGAACAGAGGAAGAGTGTGCATCATTATTAGCCACCTAGGAATGGCTTGCTGCAGCATCATTAGCTACTGAGGAATGACTTACTGTGGGCTGGCCTGCTCCCTCCCTCCATCCCTCCCATCCTTCATTCTGCTGTGTGATCCGTAGGCCGCCAAGTACGTGGGCTGCTTGCTGTGCTTCCACCGCCCCGGGCCCCTCAGCCGGTGCCACGTCGAGTTAATCCTGCCGAACCAAATACCGACCCATCGAGCTGAACACGCCATCGGCCATCAGCCATCCACCATCCACCATCCACCATCCACCATCCACCATCCATAATTTACAATCCACCACCCACCATCCACACAATTCACAATCCACCACCCACCCACCACCCATCACCCACCGCCAGTCCGCCCAAGCGTCCTTGGGCACTGCAAAAAACCATCGCTGCAGCCAGCCGCCGTCTTGTTTATCCTTTCCTTCTCGCCCTCGCTGTCCTCTGTCAGTCCTCTGTCAGCCCTCTGTCAGTCCTCTGTCCTTGTCGACGACGGCACAATGCGTTGATCGCCTGCACAACAACACGTGTGTCTCGTCTGCCTCGACCGACGCGCCCGTTGCCGCCTGCAGAGCGCGTGCCGCACCAGTTCAACACGCCCCGGCATTGCCCCATGGCGGCCGCCGCCACCGCCGCCGTCGCCGCCGCAGCAGCAGCCTTCAACGGCGGTTCCGAGCCAACTAGCGGCGCCGACACCTCCTCTGTCGGCGGTCATTCGCCCTCGGCCTCGCTCCACCTGGCCTCTTCCTCATCCCACTCAGACCATGGCGGCCTCGACGGCGACGCCGCCGACTCGCCGGCCCACATCAAGAAAACAGTCGAGGCCCACCTGCGCGAAATCGAGAGACAGCTGCAGGAGACGCAGCGCCTAGGCACCTCGCTACTCGAGCAGCACACCGAATTCACGGAGAAGCTGAACGAGGTGGACGACGACCAGGAGGCCGTTCCCCTCGAGCTGCGCAAGAGACTGGCCCAGCTGGGAAGGGACCACGACGATGTCGGCCGCGAGGTCGCCCGTGCGCTCCTGCCACGCTCGCGCGCCGTCAGCGGCGACGACAAGCCGGCAGCAGAGCCGGGCGTCTACTCCAACCAGGCCGGCGGCGCCGCCTCGCCGACCAAGGTGGCGGCGCCGAGCCGTCGGCAGCGCAATCAGCCGTCCAAACATGCTGGAGACCTGCAGTTTGCCGCCGACATTAGCACCTCGCTGCTGGCTCAGGTTAGGCAGCTCCAGGCCGCCGTTGCCGAGCGCGACGACACCATCAAGAATCTACAGGCCGAGCAGGGCCGCCTGGACCAAGACTCGCGTGCCTTGAGCCAGAGAGTCCGGGCTCTGGATGAAAACGAGCAGCGGTACAAGGACGAGAACTGGAATCTGGAAACGCAAAACCATCATCTGCAGACGGCTGCGCGCGACGCCGCCGACCGAGAGAAGAGACTCAACACCAGCCTGGCCGTGGCCCTGGCAGCCAATGCCAAGCTGCAAACCGAGTTCGACGAGGCGCTGCTGGCCCACGCCAGGCTCCAGGAGGAGCATGCGGCGGCACGCAAGGCCCACGACACCGAAGTCCATAGCCTGAAGAGGAGCGTCGACCAAGGCGACGACGACAAGATCGCGCTGAACGCCAAGATCGACGAGCTCACCGCCCAGAATCAGGAGCTGGCACTCGCCATCAATGCTCGCTTCCGCGCTCATCACCCGCCCGAAGAAGAGGCGGCAGGAGACCAAGTCGAAGAGGAGTCCAGAGACCCAAGCACTCCCGAGCACTCGCCACCGCCCTCGCCGACCAAGGCCACTCCGCGCCACCCGGCCCTGGAGTCTGAAACGCTGCGCAGCTCGCTTCATCACGCACACAGAATGATTCAGAATCTCAAGAACAGCATCCATCGGGAGAAGACGGAGAAGATCGAGCTGAAGCGGATGCTGCAGGATGCCCGTGACGAGCTCGAGCGGAGTCGTGACAGTCCGGCCAACGCGACCAAGCGCCAAAGGACCAAGGACTCCAGGAAGCCTGCTCGCCCAGACCTGCTGGGGGCCGGCCACAGATCTCGCACCGAGGTCGAGTTTGACGACGATGATTGGGAAGATGCCAGCCACGACACGCCGTCGCATGGCCGCCGCATCCTGTCGGTGCCAGGCGCCTACCGCGCCACCGATGTCAGCGACGCCTACATCACTTCGACCGAGACCGACGGTCCCTTTGAAACGGCCGATGAGAAGCACGGCACCGAAAGCGAAGACTTTCAGACCGGGGCCGAGAGCATGCCAGACGACAGTGTCGACGATTTGACCGAAACCGAGGACAACGCGATCCGAGCACGCGCGGCCGCCGCGCCTGGGAGAGCGTCCAAGCCGCCGCCGCCGCCGTTGTTGCCACTCGCCTCCAAGAATGCTGGCGACCGCCTCTCCTTTCTCAGCACAGCTTCCACTTCAGCCGACGAGGAAGACGGTCTCTCCACTCCAATACTCACGCCGCACAAGTTCCGCCTGAAGAATGGCCGTCAGTCTCTTCGCCAGTCAAGACATGCCGACCGTGGGACGCCTCAAAGCGCCAAGGATCTTGCTACCCTCGACCGCTCCAGTCCTGCTTCTCTTACCGCCCAAAACAGCAGTCCGCCGGCCGCGGAGCAGAGTCTCTACGCTGAGCTCGGAGGCCTCGACGATGCCAGCAGTGCCTTCGGCACCCCTGGACAGCCGAGCCTTGCCTCGACACATTCAACGCCTCACAATGTCGTCGCACCCAACAGTCGCGACACCGCCCTCTTCTCGCCTGCCTCTGCTCCCAAGCCCATCATGGTCGATTCTGCCATGATGACCGAGCCACTGCAGCCCGGTCCCGGTCCGGCTCCTGCTCCCGACAGTGCCGGAGTCGTAGCCGCTGGAGTCGTAAGCGCTGGAGTCGTCGCCGCCGCCGCCGCTGCTGCTGCTGCTGTTGCGCCACACCGCGATCCTCTCCCTTCCGACTTCCCCCTGCCGCCGAGTGTGCAACAATCACCCCCCCGAAAGATTGACACGAGCACTCAGTGGACGCCGCAGCGGGCGATCAATGAGAGCCCCGCGCCGAACATGGCCTCTTTCATCACACCTCCCAAGACAGTCTGGGATGAGGAAGGGTCATCATCCGTCCAGACGCCCGAAGCACCCGCCACCCAGCTCTCGCGTCAACAATTCCATTACTCCGGCGTCTTGACTCAAGACACCCTGCCAGTCTCCCCACCGCGCCATCAAGCTGAACCGCCGGCCACCGCACCTTGGAGCAGATTTTCCCCCATTCACACTTGGCACATTCAGCCCATCTCACCTCAGCCAGGGCTTCAGGATGCCAAGGCCATTCCCACCCACACAGACGTCGGCCTCGTACACAGTTCAGACAATACTAAACATGGTGTCGCTGCCGCTGCTGCTGCAGGTGTGCTTGCTACCGGCGCTGCCGCCCTCGGCTTGGCAAGACCCAAGCAAGAAGATCAGATCAACATGCCTGAAGACAAGACAGGTGAGGCAGAATCGCACCCTCGCACGGCTGAGAGGACGGCGGGCAAAAGGCCGTTGTCTTCTATAGCCGAGTACAACGCCGGTCAGACGGCTGCTGGGATGACAGCCACGCCCAACGCCCGACCAGGCGACCGCAACCACGGTCTCACAAGCTTGTCAGCCAATGATGATGCAGCGCACACAACCTTCATCCCTGATCAGCCCGATAGCCCAGACGCTTCATCATCATCTCCCAAAGAGCTCTTGCCCTTGCCAGCATCCCCATCCAAGAGGCCGTCGAGTTCTTCAAGCCATCGCTCCTCGAGCTTGTTGTCACAGCAGCATCCACCCCTCCCCGCTGATCATAGGAACGCCATTGAGAAGGCCGGAGGCATGGTGGCGGCTGCCCCTGCACGAGAAGCGGGCCCCGCCAGCCAACCGGTGGTTGGCACTATGGGTCCTCCTGCCATACCCGCCTCGGCCATGCGCCGGCCCCGGACCCCCAACGACCAAACCCTGCGGTCGCCTGTCCGTGATGGCACCGTCTCTCGTGTGCCCAATGCTCGTACACATCAGCGCACGGCCACGCAGGCCTCTCAGACCTCTCGACGCTCCTCAATGTCTTCTTTCGCCTCGGAGCTCGATGAACGCTTCAACATTCGGCCCAGCCATCAACCAGCCGCCCATGCATTTGATCCCTCGTCGGCAACCGACCCACGCATGATCCAGGCAATCACCCAGACCATGATTGGCGAATTCCTCTGGAAGTATACGCGTAAGCCTGGCCGGGCCGAGATGTCAGACACCAGACATCGCCGCTATTTCTGGGTCCATCCCTACACCAAGACCCTCTACTGGTCCACTCAAGACCCCCAGACGGCCGGTCGAGCTCAATTGAATGCCAAGAGTGTTGCAATCGCGTCAGTGCGAGTTATCACCGATGACAATCCAATGCCGCCGGGACTCCATAGGAAGAGTCTTGAGGTGACCACGCCAAGCCGAAAGATCAAATTCACTGCCAGTACCGGGCAGCGTCACGAGACCTGGTTCAACGCCTTGAGCTATCTTCTCCTTAGAAACGAGCATCAAGCCGAAAGCGCGGCAACTCCCTACATGGCAGGCAATACCAAAATCACCAAGGACGACGTAAACGAATTCAACGTCTACGGCAATGGCTACGGTGCCCATCTTGTGCCTACCGGAAGCAGGGCCAGCATGTCAAGCTACAACTCTCGCACGACTCGTGGAACCGCCACCCACGCAGACTCCACAAAACAAGGTCAACAATTGCCCCCCGTCGCCAGAGCTTGTACCAGCATGTTGATCAACTCCCAGCAACCGCAGAAGCAGGCAGCAACAGCTACCCATGCCGGCGACCGCCGGAGTCGTGCTGACCAACCACGCCAAGCAGACAAAGACCGCACCATCAGAACCAGCAGCGTGAGCCGTTTCTCCCGCATGATTGGAAGTGTCACCAAGAGGACCTCGCGATCCGTCAATCGCGCGGGCGAGGGCCTGGCCAGAAGCGAGGCCGGGTCCATCTATGATGCCAGCGTCGTCAGCGACACCAGAAGGGATAGCGCCGAGGAGATGAGACGTGAAATGCTCAGACAGGAACGAGACGGCCTCAACCGCGGACTGGAAAACGTGAGGGCGTGCTGCGATGGTGAGTCTTGTCGACAATGTTTTTTTTCTTGGTTGCTTTTGGAGCAAGCTGACTCTTACTGATAATAGGCAAGCATGACGTCTCAACCCTCTCTCGGGACCACAGCCACCGAGTTTCGACGCCAACTTCACAATTTCATCGTGGAATCGGCCTCAGGGACACCATAAGCCGACGGACTGCCGGTGTCAACTAGGAGCACACCAAAGTCGATACCTGCACACTGACCACTTGCGCGTCTGTCGGCCATCTATCTGTAGTCGCGCGCCAGATAAGCAGATCCGATCTCCGGACAGCGGTATTGCGGAGAGCTTTGATAGTTCGCAGCATGAGTGATGGCAACTTGTCGGACCTGCTGAAGATGGGCAAATCTAATGGTCCGAGGCAGGGCCCCGGAGCGGCTAACGAGGCCACAACTGACAGATCAGAAGCTGAAAGAGTTTACACGCGGTACCCATGGTGAAAGGGGTGAACGTGCCAGTGCGGATGTGTGTGTACAAGATAATGGTGGAGAAGCGACATATCGAAAGAGAGTGCTGGCCAGGGGAGTGGGGCTCGTTCACGACTGCACGATCGTTTTTCCTTCTAAATGACTACTTCCTACCTGTCTCTATGTGATGAAGCGATCTGCTCGGCGAGCAGTCGACCTCACAGCCCAGTATATAGTATATATACATAATCCCAATTTTCATCCCTGTATTTCAACCCCCCCCGGCCAATTTTTGGAGTTGTTTGGAATCTCTCCTGCGCCATCACAGCAAGATCACACGCAGAATCGTTAACCGCGCCCAATGGTTCATATCAATAATTTTGACAGAGGTGACCAGTATGTCAGCGGAGACAAGGGGGGAATTGCTGTCGGCTCGAACACGGTGAGGAGACTACGCGTCTAGGTCTGGAGGCATATAAGACTTGGAAACGAGAGTAATCCTTGATTGGTCGTCGTTGTCATGGCCAGGCCGATAGGCAGGTGCCCCTTTTCCTTCGAGAGCAGGATTTTCTGGTGAGCGCACGTTCTTGGTCAGACAACCAATCGATAGACACCTGCAGATATGCACTACTTCGAGCCTAAAACACATCTTCTTTTCATTCATACAGGACGTGCTGCTGCACTCCTACACACATGCATCCTCTGATCTATAGAGAAAGAACTGTATGAATATGCACATGTCCAGCAGCAGGGTGCCCAAGCTTCCCGCAATCCAACTCGCGTTAACAGCAATGTACTTGGCATAAATCTGAGAGGCCTCTCCCGACACACATTTGCCCACTCCCCGGCCTTCACACAGTGGCGTTGGGTCGTATGCAAAGATGGACATGTCAAAGGTGAGATTTCCAATGCAGGCAAAGAGGAAAAACAGGAGGCTGACGCCCTCGGTGGATTTGCGCCTGTAGTTGAGCAGTAATTGTGGAATGCGTGAGCCCAGGTACAGAATGGCACACAGGTATCCAAAGACTTGACCCCAAAAGTCGAATTCCAGAGGCTCGGGCTGTTGCTCGGTGTGATGTCCGGAATCGGATTTGCCATGTTGCACGCGTGCAGACAGCCACCAGCCAAAGACACCCGCGGCACATACAATCAAGATGGCAACAGCGTTGGAAACGGCAGCCTGGAGACGTGAAGGCAGCCGTGATGACCCTGGGCCGGCAGCTGGGTCCGACAACCGCTTCGGTGGATCGTGTAGCGGGGTGGCGGGTGACAGATGGGCTGGGTCCAGGTGACTGAGGTGCTCGCGAAGCTGTGAGAAAGAACTTCCACGTCGTGAGCGTCGTCGAGCATCGTGCTCGTCTCTCGATCCTAGGCCACTTTCAGGGCTGTCTAAAAGCGGATGCCTCTCTAGATCCTGAGCCTGCTCAGTGGTAGCAGTACTAGTAGTAGTAGTAGTAGTAATAGTAGCGGTAGCAGTAGTGGTAGTAGTAGTAGTAGTAGCCTTGTCAGAGAGCGTGAAACCACGGTAGTAGAAGCATTGCAAGATGAGGACAATATCTGCGAGGGTGTAATAAATAGCGAGAATGATCATCGTTGGAAGCACGCCCTGTAGAATGGCGCCGAGAATGTTGAAGATATCGCCCAGTAGCCATATCACGAGGAAGACAATGGAGAGGCCCTCAGCAGACGACCTTCGAAAATTCTCTATGATCTGTGGAGAGAAGACTACTACCCAGCAGGCGATTGAAATGGAGCCGCATATTTCCGACAGCGCAGCTAGGTCAATGGATGATGTTTGCGGCGGCGGAAACATCACTGAAGACACGCACACGTCCACAGTTCAAATGTTTTTTCTTCCTGGCTTGTGGCGAGCGTGAAGCTGGGGTTGTTGTGCGTAAGGGTGCGAAATGATCACGAGACTGTAAGCGAAAGGGGACCTACTTGGATTGGAGCAAACAAACTTGAAAATTTCTGATTCCCCAATATTTTGAGCTTAAAACTCGCAAAACACGGGGTCGGGTCTTGGCCATTTCTATGAATAAACCCAGTCTTGGCCCATTTGTCACTTCACTCTGCCAGACTCTGTCGACCTGGAAGTCTCGGAACCGACGTGAACGCAGCTTCAACATGACGCCGATGCACAATGCTGCACTGGGAGATAGATAGTGATGGCCGCCCTATTGTGGGAGGCTCTTCTCCTCGGATGGAGGTAAATATCGATCGAGAGCCCGGGGCACGTGATCTATTACCCGATCTTGCAGTCCAAACAGTGAGTATGGCATGACACATGAAGCACGTTAAAGTCGAAGGGTCAAGGGTCAGGATACGTCGGTGGGTCGAGCCGAGAGAAAACAGCCATCTTTTAGCATGCTGTTCCATGATGTTAAAGCAGGCAGTCGAATTTCTCCAGCAATATCTCGCTGTTTCCCTACGGACTTGAGTGAAATACATCGACCCCCACCGACGTCACGGCACACCCCCGGATGCAAGTCGTCAAGGATTTCCCCGATGCGCTCGGACATTGATCCTCTGACGAAGCCTTATTGGGTGATCAAGGCATCAGCAATGTCATCTCCCCAGTGCTTCAGCTCGTATACCATTCAGGTTTATCACACACATGATCTGCTACACCTGCGCCGCACCGAGCTTGACGGTGGTGCATCCTGTGATCCCTGCATTGCGCCGTATTTGAAGAGTGGATCGCCATGGACTGGATCATGCTCCTCACCTAGAGCTCCCCTCAGATATCAAAAGAGGGTGAGAAAAACAGGGTACCAGAAATTTCAAAAGATCAAGATGGGAAAATGCAACTTCAGGGAGGTAGGTATGTGGAGCTGTAGGAAAATAATGTCCCAGGAAACGCAGCAGGCCCCTTGCGTGTGTGTGCGGCGCTTTCATTGATGGTACCCTTGGAAATTGTTCGTCTCTTGTTCTTTGCCTCGCACTCATCCCTTTTGTCGTTGCGCTTGGGGGAGAAACGTTGGCTTGTAACCGCGGGCCATTAAATACTTGAACGAGTGAATGTGCCAGATGGAGAGTATTAACGACGGATGATTGATGAGTTTTTTAGACTTTGACCGGAGAATTCAAGGAGAAGTAATTTTTGACAACATCAGCTGTTTACTCTTCTCAGAGTGTTACCATTTTTACAAATTGCACTCAAACCCTATTATTGGTGACTGCCAATGACCCCCCGGACACCGCACACCATCCAATTGTCTTCCAAGGAACAGAGCCTTACAGTACTAAGTGTTCTTGGGTGGGAAAGGAGTTTATTTACATAGTTACATATGCGATTGAGTCCGGTCGTGCCGAAAGTCAGACAGCGAGGCAAAGCCCGGTGGTGGGATGTCTTGCATGTGCACGGATATCATCTCCGTCAGAGTTCATAACGTCATTGGGGCCGTTTGAGGAGTGTTTTGGACTGAGTTCCAAGCTGGGCGTGGCAATGCTGCACGTCATATGAGGGCAAATACTTCGGAATCGTTCATCTTCGACGGAGTCCAGAAGCTTCGAATGTAGTGGCAGCTAATCTCACAGCGCCACATGCATGCCTTGCGAACTTCAGAGCACTAGACGTTGGGGTGGAAGAGCCGCGCCAAAAGCATGATTGCCCAGAACAAACTATTGATTTATAATAGCCAGGCAAGTTCCAAATTGTAGCGCATCGCAAATGGAACTCAACCTTAGCCCAGTGGATGTTGCTGCAATGGCAGTGTATCCACGTACTCGGACTCCTACCTCCACTTCCACATCACCTTGAAATCCGCTCAATGCTATTTCAAAGGGGGAGTTAGTAATGGCGGTAGTAGTAGTCACGCTGCTTCTGCCGCTGCTGCGAGCCTGCAGACGCTGGCACATGTCTCGTGGCAAAGCAAGAGAAGGAGTGAAATCGCGAGCATTGCAAACTTTGGCGGGTCCGTTCCAGACAGTTTAGAAGCGGCCTGCGATATTAGGGCTAGTACATGCGACAGGGCTGTTTCCCGTGCTAGCACAGGTCGTCGTGTCGACAAATTCGAAGAGGGTGGTCAAGGTGAAAAGCAGTGGCGATCGGGCTTGGCTGTCGACGCCGGACTAGGTAATTTGTGCTCCGGATACCGAGTACATGTGGTGGTGTGATAACTAGTCCTTCATCCGTCCAGAACGAGGAAACAAGATGTCCATGCACGCACGAGGAAGGGCGGTCGGAGGTTGAAAGGACCGGTTGTGGAAAAGAGACGCTCCAATCAGACAGGGAAGATGACAGCTGCAAAATTAAGAGCTCCACATAATGGGGACAAGATGTCGAAATTTCCGTTGATGATATGATGTGTCATGCGCGGGACCAGCTTGGGGTGGATTGGGGAGTCCCTCAATACACAATTGAACAACAGCCTACAGTCTGCTGCTCAGGCCCTTGACGCTGCTCCTGAAATGCGCAGATGAAACAGTGTATTTCGCAGGCTTGGAGAAAAAAAAAACGAGTACTGATTGCAGAAATAAGAATCATGCAAGTCTCACATTAGCGCGCAGGGCCACCAGGGGGTGGGCCTCAGTGGAGGGGCTTATCGTGAATGCAAGAAAAGATGTTGACAAGCTAGAGGAGGTCTTTTTGCGGCAGATCCGGGTGGTGTTCCCATCCCATGATGATTGAGTGGTTTGTTGAGGCTGCTGTGGGAAGGGGAAGACGCGAGGCAGGATGTTTCAGTTTTGCTGCTATGGTGCTACGATGCTTCCGACCGGCAGGCTGATGCTCCGGCCGATCTTCTCAGACACGTCGAGGGAAACGCGTGAGAAAAGTCTAAAGGAATGGTAGAGTGCGCAAAGCGGGAAGAGCATGCCCAGAGTCTGTCACTGCCGTCCACCTAATCCTGGACTTTTGGGGGGGGGGCCCGAAAGAACGGAAGAGCGGAAGTTGGAATTAGCATTGCAGTCTTCCTGTGGTAGGGAAGATAACGGGGGGCTTGCGAGCGAGCTGTAAGCGAGATAGGCTATGTACGACAGTGGAACAAGATTGGCCTTGTTGCAAAGCTCTGTTTGGCTGTGACATTTACTGGGCTTCAACTCGCCTTCCTCGTGCTGGGCAGACCTTGGTCGCAAAACTATGTTTCGATTGAAGCCTGGCTTGGCAGGAGGAATGCACAGCTGCTGCAGGCCGACCGCTGCTGCTGCAGCCCTAGCAGCGCCGACGAGACGACGGCAGTGGCGTACATTAATTAATTAATTAATTAGAGCAGCTGTGGCACCAGATAGTGCCCATGCTCGAGCAGCTGTGGCACCAGATAGTGCCCGTGCTCGAGCAGCTGCCGCGCCAGATAGTGCCCGTCGTCTCGAGCAGCTGCCGCACCCGTCGATGATAACGACAGCGGAGGCCAGCAGCTCGTCCGTAGCCTGTGCGGGCTGTGGACTGTGGGCTATGGGCTGTGGACTGTGGGCTATGGGCTGTGGACTGTGGGACTATGGGCGGTGGACTATCAACTACCGACTATGGGCTGTGGACTATCAACTACAGACTATGGGCTGTGGGCTATCAACTACAGACTATGGACTGTGGACTGCGGACCGCCGACGGGCGAGCACGAGTGTTCCTGTAACTTGCAATACTGTAGCTTAAGTTAATATGCCGTGGATAAGCAGTAGGCAGAAGCTAGTGTCACAGGTGGTTAAGCTCTGCTCAGCGGCTGTCCGCTTTGTCCTGGGTCTGCCTGGGCCGTCCTGAAAATGGGCCGCAGAATTAGCTAGCGCGGGCCGGGCATGCGTAGGCAAATTCCGGGTGTCCCAGCTCCGCGTGCCGAGCATGATTAACTGCGGGCTTTTGGTGATTGAGGCCCCGTTCAACGTGCTAGGCAGCTCATTCGTCTCTCCCGCTCCCAATCTGGGAGTTTGCTAACTTCCGCCTTCGCCATCCGCTGCTCACCGTCTGTCTCCAGCGCCGTCTTCCTTCCTGCCCTTTTTGACCTATTTGCTTTGTGCACCCTAATTCCCTCGCCTCGCCCTCGCCCTCGCCCTCGCCCTTGGCTTCGCCTTCGCCCTCGCCGCCGCTCGTTTACCCAAGCACGCACACCCGTGTTGCCGGGAGTGCCGCCTCCCCGTCCCCCTTGGACTGCTTTTCAGCTGCCGGCTGTACGCTGTTTTGCTCTGCTGCCCACCCGCAGCTCCCTCGCCGCTGCCGTCTTTCACAACCTCATACCTGCCTCTCGCTACAGACCCAATGTCGCCGCTGACCATCTGAGGACCTTCCCCGGACCCCATTCCCTTCATTTGCCACCCGCCTCCTGAGGCAAGAGTGCGCTGGGCCTCAGCTGCCTTTTGAGATCGGCTGCCCGAGACCTGTTTTGGACTCGCCTAATCCCCACCCCCAACCAAGTCCTGTAGCAGCTTCCAGGCGAAGTGTTGATCGATTCGCTTCAGAACTTGTTACGCTCTCAACGGCTAGTGCACTGATTAGGCAGGTTCCGTCCAAGATGGCTCCTGCTCCACCACGACTGAGAATCTTATCTGGTAAGCATCACCCTTCTCTCCCCAACCACGCGCATGCTGCACCGTCCATCGTCCACCGTCCATTGCCCATCGCCCATCGTCCACTATCCATCGCCCATCGTCCATCGCCCATCGCCCATCGCCCATCGCCAATCGAGCCCGCCCTCCACCACTGGCCTCCGCGTCTCCGTCGCCCATGGAAGCTCCTGCAGCTTCTTGCCCCTCCCTTCCCATTCCAATATGAGACCCGAGCTAAGACGTGCGTGCATAGTCGGCGGCAACTCAGTCTCGGCTTTCCTATCATGGCGGCTGCAGGCCACCAATGCGTGCGACGTAACGCTGGTATGGAAAGCCAACTACCAGGCGGTGGCCCAGTACGGCATCTCGTTTAAATCTGAAAAGTTTGGCAACGAAAGGTTCAAGCCACGATATGGTCAGTCTTATCCACCTCCGGCCAGATGGAGCAATTGCCAGCAGGCTAACTGGGCGCAGTCGTCTCGTCTCCAGAGGAAGCGGCCAGCGCCAAAGCGGCCTTCGACTATGTCCTCCTCTGCGTCAAAGCCCTGCCAGACGTGTACAACCTTGCCGATATCATCCAGTCGGTGGTGACGCCGCAGCACACGTGCGTCATCGTCAACACTACTAATACGCTGGGTGTTGAAAAAGAGCTGGAGCAAAGATTCCCCACCAACGTCGTTCTCTCCCTCGTCTCGGGCGCCGAACTCGCACAACTCGGCCCCAGCGAATTCGAGCACACCGGGCCAACCGATATTTGGGTTGGCCCAGCTAATCACAATGCGGCCATCCCCGATGCCATCCAAAGAGACATGTCGGAGGCTTTGGCAATGACGCTGGCCACGGCCGAAGTCGACTGCAAAGTCTCGAGCAACATCAGACAGCAGCAATACGAGCGCATGATTGGGTATGGAGCTTCCCTTGGCTCGCACCCCCATCTAGCTAACCGAGCCCCAACAGCCCGATTGCCTTCTATCCCGCAAGCGTCCTCTTCGAAACGCCCAACCTGGGCGAACTCATCAAAATGCCTGGCGTCCACGAGCTGGTCAACGATGTCATGGCCGAATTGATCACTCTGGCCTCGGCTAGCAACTGTTCGTTCCCCGCCGACTTTGCACAACGAACAATAGCGTATATGACAACCGGCCCCAAAGAGCCCAGCACCATGTACCAAGACTTCCTCGCACGACGCCCGATGGAAGTAGAGACCTACCTCGGCTCTCCCGTCGCTCTTGCTCGCTCTGCCCAGATTAAGCTCCCTCGCATCGACACGCTGTACAGCTTGATGAGACATGTTAATAGCATGAACAAGGATCGGCCGGCTCCGTCTCAAGCTCCGGCTGACGTTGCTCACTCGGCACTTCCACCCCGAACTGCGTCTATGCAGGGTCTGCCGCGACCGATCGGTCCACCGTTTGGCATGAATGGCGTTCGCGGACCCCGTGGTCCGATGGGCCCCCCGGGTCGACGAGGGCCTCCGCCGGTCAATGGCTTCCGCAGTCCACCCAACAGTTATCCCCCCAATCAGTCGCAGCTACGAGCGTCTTTTGACGAGCACAATCTCGAAGAATTCAACCATATCACGCTCTATGATGACTTACCCGACGGGGATGCGACCGCTGCGTATGGTGAGGCCGGGCCCCAGCCCAATGCTACTGTTCTACGAGAACGGGAATTGGCATTGCGAGAACGAGAGCTGCACTTGAAGCAGCAGGAGATGGCCATGAGAAGGGGCGGTGGCAGACGCATATTACCCAGCCGCCAGCCGGAATTCGATGACAGCGACGGCGAGGATGACTTTTTTGACCCCATGGCCCTCAACGGCCGGCCGCCTCTCCCGCTCGACCCCGATATGGACATGATGAGTGTGACATCTCGCCGAACCCGACGCGCTCCCAGTCAGAACCAACTGCGCAGAGACATACATTCCGGTATGCCCATGGCGCGGCCCGGCTCCTTCAACCGCGTCCATACGGGAAGGAATCGCTCCAGTGCACAACTCATGGCCAGCATGCCAATGACTGGTGAGGACCTCCTCAACAATCCAATGATGAGCTTGTCTTCGAATCGATATGGCGCCGTCGATCGCAAAGAGTTGCACGACGAATCGAGGACGAACTCGCTCACTGCCGCTCGCCTCCACGAGATGGGTGGTGGCCCTGGAAATGGACCCTACCCGGTGCCTCCGAATCGAAGGACAAGCCGGTCACCTGGGAACCCGTTGGGTCCACCGCCCATGGCTCGTGGCGGCAACAGGCCTTCGCCCCCGAACGAAGCGTATGCACCGAATGGACGGCCAAATGGACGGCCCTCCCCTCCGGGTGGTATGGCTGCTCCATCTCCCAGGTACCCTCCCGGACAAGGCAACACAGTATCTCCGCATCAGGTTGAGCAACAGGCCGGGGTGAGCAAACCACACCCACCCATGAAGCCCACAAAAAGTCTGACTGGAAGTGCGAGTGCTAGCGCGGGGAGTGGTGATAGCGGCTCCGCCAATCTCGAATCTGCCCACAGCAGTACCAGTAGCTTCGCCCCTCGCCTCATGCTGAGTGCCGGCGTCCACTAACGTCCGATCCGGTGTGGTGTCGATATGAAAATGCCAGCAAACGACCTGTCGACCATGGCCAGCGCCAACCGCTATTTCACGGCCGGCTACGACGAGTTTCCTTTGTTGTCGATGGATTCGTCAAAGTACCATGCTGTACGCATATATTGTCGATCACTATCGTGTTTCGCATTATATCTTAATGACCAGTTTGGCCAAGTTGACGACCTGACGAGGGCCCGATAATCGGCGAGGAAAGACATCGAGGTGGATTTCGGTACACGAGTCGAGGCTGACGACGGGAACGGGGCGCGGGAGGGGGGGCGCTTTCGGAGGGCACTCTCAGCTTCAAACCACAGTACATACATCAGAAGCTCCGAGTATGCTTTGACACGCCCCCATGCGCACGGACCCGACCGTGTTTTCCTTCGCCCTGACTGAGGAGTACGAGAGCTGGGTTCTTTGCATGGGATACACTTTTTTTTGATTGCTCCGTTTGAATGAATGAGCCTTTTGTATTGCATACCACCACATTCGGCCACAGCACAAACTCACATACACACACATATATATTCACACGCACACATACACGCACGCACGCACACATCCCTCTCCCGGCCACGAATACGAGGGGCGATTTACGGGGCTGGGTGTGGGGATTAATCTGCATAGATGAAAAGGAGTCTAGGGGGCAGGGAAGATAACAATCGCACTGGGAGGGGCGACAACGCAGGGAGTGGCAAGAGGCTCGCCACTACAGTAATTATGCTAGTTGAATGCAAGCAACATTGGAGCCCCGCAACTGCACATTTGTCCCTGCTGTCCCTATGCCTACAGCCCTATACAGTAGTTATTTTCTGCACGCTGCTGCATGGATGATCAGTTCGCAAACGGATATCCATGTCAATGTAATCAACCACGTTCAGCCCCGAACGCACTAAGGAAACACTGCGGACAAGCTTTCTCCGACAACACGCTAAGTTAGAGCTGCGCTTGCCCCGACGCGCCAATGCAGCGCGCCAAGCCGAATCAAGCCTGGCTTGGTTGTAAACACCCTAACTACTCTTGAGTACACACCACTCTCTCTCTCTCTCTCCCCTCCACATGCCACTATGTCGTCGACCACCAACCTATCCAAGCAATCCTCCTCCTCGCTCTCCCGCCCTTCCTCCACCCTCAGCAGCCATTCTACTTTAGCATCCAAGAATCGTCAATATGCCCACCTTAATGCTCAGCTCGCCCAATTGAACGCTCACCTGGCCGACACTGAGAACATCATGAGAATGACAGCAGAGCAAGCAGACCAGATGCGCTTTCTTGGAGCCTATGTAGGCGCTTTGTTTATGGGAAGTGCGAAGGTGCTCGGCGAGGAGAGCGTGGCGGGCCGGTCCAACTGATGAAGCCCGAAGCTTGGCAAGGACAGCCAAGTCTGGTGGACTGTCCACCTCCAGACAGACAGCAACGCTTCTTCTTGGAGATTAGAGGAATGAGGACAATATCACCGCAAGTGTGTTGCATTGGCCAATTGTGAACAACGGTTGGCAGTCATCGAGCGTACATGCCCGCCTCAACCTCGCCATCAACTACAGCACTCCCACTACTTGCTGAGATCTTGAGATGGGCAGATCAGGCTCATCTCAATCAACCCTCGGCCCTTTCCAATCTCAATTTTCCCCCTCACCACCCTGGCTCTGCCCTTGGCTGCCTGAGTTTGGTCCCTGGTTGCTGGTATTATTTCTAGCGTGGTAACGCACGATGGAGCAGCGATGAGCTGAAATTGAACCAAATATGAGATCGGATGATGACGATGACGATGATGGAAGCTACGGGCTACTGAATGAGCAGATAAACAGGCTCTCGCTAAGCCTAATCATGTGATGGCGCTTGCTACCATGACATTCTTGTTGTAAAGCCGGAGGAAGACATGTCACCGCCACCGCACCCCTGACGAGGTCAGTGAGCTATCTCAGGTGGTATTTGATGACCGAACCTGTGACGATTGGATCCTAGATGAGTCCTCTTTAGTCACCGGTGTCGGCATCTTGTCCTTTCGGTTGGAAACATTGCTATCGAGGCAAAGCTTTTGCACTTATCACGATTCTCGTACAATTGCCCTGTGGAGGAGGGAGGGCTAACATTTGGAAAAGGAAGATGCTGGTCTATTTGTATTTGCACGTCGCCCAAGTGCTGCCACAACGAGAGGAGAACGCTGACAACTCCGCCGGATACACCAATCAACGTAAGGAGGGGGGCGGAACAATGCACCTCTTGCGTAGTTACACCCTATTCAAATGCAAACGGGCTTTGAAGATTCTGATTCCTTGGCTCTGCCAAGAGCTTACACATTGTTCGAAAGTTCCTACCAGGCGATTTTCCTGCACCTGAGATATACGGGTGGCACGACGACGGCAATGAGGTATTTATCTACTGCGAATGGCTCGAGGGACAAACCTTGGACCGGGCATGGGATTCAATGAACTAGAACGATCATTTTACCGTATCCCACGAGCTTCAACATGCTGTTGAGAATCTCCGTCGGCTTCAGCAGGATCCACAAGCGCAATTTGTTGGTTAGTTACTTTTTATTTATCGATGTAATCCTCTTATATGGCGACTCCAGCGGTTCATAACACTGCTGACTTCTCCGCTACCGGGCTCACCCGACCGGTCCGCACTTTTTGACCGGTGTTTCGGTTCATTCACCTCGCAGGCTGGACCGTTTGGCTCGGTTAAGGCTTTTCATGACTGGTTTGCTTGGGCACCTCGCACACGAATTCCTGGCGCTGAAGAAGTGCCAATGGAACCATTTCGCTTCGAACTACCAGACGGTGCATCTATAAAATTCACTCACTCAGATCTTCACCCGAGTAACATCATCTTATCTACCTCTCTGCCTTACAAGGTACTGGGGATTATCGATTTCGAGCAATCTGGTTGGTTTCCAGACTACTGGGAGGACCGAAAAGCCAGATGGAGCGTTTCTGCGGATAGTGAGTGGGCGAGTGTAAATGCCTCCCTATCATTATGCCACCATCTCCAGGTGTTAAAGAAGCATGGAATTGGTATTCTTCGTCCATGGGTGGCTTCTAGTGTCGCACTAGCCCATATTCTCAGAGCAGAATGACCCTCATAAAGACAACAAGCAATTTCAGTATTCACCTTTCACATACGTGCAAAATGAGGGCAAACGCACGAGTCACGTGGCGGTAACACGTGACCTAAACTCTATGTTCCTTTGCCATACAAGCTCATATTTTGCTTTTTACCTCAATTACATTTTCATATCACTCTCAATGTCGTCCCTTGATCGACGCAGGAATCGACGCTCGCCCCACTGTTCGTCTGTTGCCGTCTGCCGTTTGCCGACGGTCATACACTCATTCCGCAAACAGTATAAACAAGTACAAGATAGACTGCAAAATCTGCTCGACCAATCAGCCCTCGAATTACCGCTCATTTGGCTCACGAAATCAGCCGTTTCTTGAAGCTATGCTAGGTTTCACGCCATTCAACCTCATTACCTTCTCCAAGTCAAAATATAAGCTAATTTCGGTCTGGAAATGACTCACTTTAGCTGGTTTGTTCTAAACGACATGACCAGTAGAAAATCGACCTTTCAATCTCTTGGGAGAATATTCAAGTCTGCTGATAAAGATGGGGGAAAATAAGGCAAACACGTTGTCAGCTGGACTGATATCAAGCGATCATTCAAGCTATCTCATATAGTTATATATACTGCTGTCAAGTCCCATACTTGACAAGAATTCAGTGCAATTTCACATCACTTTTGGTCCCATACCAAAACCTTCAACGCAACAATTTTCCGACCAGAAGGCCCTTTGATGATTTTACGAATCAAGAACACCAAGAGGGATTGAAGTTCGCCCTCACACTCCCAAGCAACCAACGCCCAGCTCCCCTTAATCCAAGAAGTTCCTTATATATGCTTCGGCGTATCGGCGAGCACCTGTCTCGCTGTCTGGTTGACGATGCCACCATTGGTTAGCTCGTCCACATACTCCCTGATCCAATCTTGGCCGTTTTTTGCCTGAGTTCTTATCAGTCTTCTTCTCCGGACAAGTCAAATTACTTACCTCTGGATCAAACGGATTGGCTGCTCGACCCGGGGGGGGGAGAACTACAATTGCTTTCATCCCCAGCTAGCCGTGAGCGATTGTGTCAGCCGTTATAGCCATTGACAGTGCCATTCAATTATATTAGCGTTGCAAGACCTCCATTGGGACACCTCAGGGGTCTTTATGCGCGCGTGTACGGCCAGTGCTGGCTTTGAGGGCTGACTCCGTTTTCTCGAAGCCTCTGTTTTACGTCAAGAAGAGTCTGCGCCATAATTACTGCGCAAGTGGTTTTGCTTGGAATGAAAGACAGGGCCTGATGATGGCTTATTCGCGGCCTATTTCATACCAGAGCCTCGAACCAAAATCTTTGACTTTTTGTGGTGCAGATTTAGCGCGCATCATATGTTTGCCAAACTAAAGTCAACCGCGTAGTACATTAGCCTTGATCTAGCGTGAAGGTGAAGAGAAATCATCATGGAGGTGAGCGATCCATCTGACCCTGTCGGCGACTATGAGAAGGCGTGGGCTTTGAAGTGAAACACCTAAGCCTTCATGTCCGGCGGGCCGGCGAATGTCTGGCGAATAGCAGCTTGCTTCTGAGATGGGAGCGACGCGAACCAGGTCCTCATTTCGCAGAGTTGGAGAGGGATAAGGTAGTCTTTGCTGCGGACTTCATGGCCGCGATCCCTGTCCCAGAGGATGGTTGCAAGGAGCGATCCACGATCGCATAAGCCAGAGTGACGTAAGTTAGCAATGGCCGTAGCTTCTCTCACTATCTTTAGTTTTAACCCTCTCTCCTTTGAGTTATTGCTTTAAAAGTTATTACTATTAATTAGCTAACAGCATGTCGAGCCTACTAGCACTACCAGACGAGATACTCCAACAAATTATCGCTCTGATACCATTCCATACACTCTTCTCACTCCGCCGCACTTGTCACCGCCTCCAAACCTTGGCCACCGACGACCTCGTCAAGCAGGCCTACATCGGGCTTAGGGCAGAACTACTCGCCAAGGAGATTGCTCATCAGTGTTCGTTGACAGCCCAAGTTGCAACCGCCAGCCTTGGCTCCGGCTTCAGCGTCCACGCCTGTGCGGATGTGGAAGCGAGAAGGGCAGCAAAACGAGAATTGGAATCACCACGGTGGCTAAACTGCTATCAATGCCTGCGCAATATCCCTGCTACGCGCTTCCCACTACATCAAACCAGGAGGATCCATGCACTCGGCCGCCGCAAAGCCGGAGAGAGAACTTGCATAAAATGCGCGCTACGGATGGGCGATGGTTCTGAACAGTCGTATATCTTTACCTCGAGTCATAATTCCATCATCTGCCCCTGTAAGACGTGTGGTATGCTAGTGCGCTTGCACGGCAGTCCACCACCACCGCAAAGGAGGCTGACATCAGCAACAACAACAACAGCGACCGCGACGACCGCCGCCGCGGCTAGTAGCCAAAGTGCAACCGCCTCAGCCGCCGGCGCTATCTCGGTCGTCCAGAATAACATTTCCTGTGGCAGACCATGTGCGAGTGTCGAGGACGAGGAGTGGTGGAAGGAGGGTACTAATAATGCTAATAGTAGTGATAACGGTGGTGGTGGTGTTAGTAGAAGTAGTGATCATGATTTGAGCCAACGCGCGACAAGATGCCAGAAGTGCTGGGCTACTGACCACACAGATCGGATCGCCCAGTTCACAACGGACGACGGCCAGCATTGGTGTCTGCCTTGCCATCAGGGAAGAGTCGTGGGAGAGAGCCAGCCGGATTAGGCAGGCGGGTGCGGCCACCCAACCCGCTCTGCAGCGAGAGAGCGTGTACTGCAAGCCGCCTCGCTTAACAGATCCTGCACGCGGCACAGCCAGGGGTGCCACTCGTAACCCCTGCCAGATGAGGATGCACAATTATTTGTAATTATACGTTTTCAGCAGCGTGGAAGTAGTCAGTCAGACCAGCGGTTACGAAGTTGCATCCATCAACGTGATAGGAACTAGGCTGAGGGTCTCTATCTCGTCTCTCGTTCCCTCCCTCCCCCACCATTTATCGCTGATTCATTCATTCACTAATATAAACTCATTTTTTTTCCTTTGCGTCTCTCAACTCCGATTCCCTTGCGACAAAGTACGTAAGCTTGGTTCCAGATCCTCTGAGCCCAATCGAGTCTCATTGGCCATGTTCCAAGAGACCCTTTCGAAAAATAGCCCCAGTTTGCCTTTCCTTGTCAGGTGGCAGAACCCCCCCTCTCGAGCAACTTAATGTACATGCATGCAAAGTCAATACTCGGTCTAACTCTCTTGGGTGCACTTTGACGTCATCCGATTCTGGTCAGAACGAACGCATGAATATTTCAACGACTTGTTATAGGGCTCTGCGGAGAATGCCGAGATCCATTCGTTCCAGGAATGGATAAATGAAGCTCGATACATGGGGGTGAGTAATCGTGTCTCAAAATCCACGCCCATACTTAGGGCGTGAGTCTGTCTAGTCTGTGACAGTGAGGTCGTAATAGTTGCCACGGTTGGTGACCTGTTGCCCGTAGTTCGTTTTCAGTCCCTCTTGATGGTACCGTCGTAGACTTAATTGGTGACAATTTCAGAAATTAAAAGTGGTCTCTGCTCCCGCATGCCGGTACGTGACTTGTTGCCCGGAGCAGTTCAATGTTGTCGCCCCTAAGTCAATATGATCTATGATCCATCCAATACGGCCGACCACCAAACGGTTAGATCACGTCTCTTCGATAAAGAATAATAGGCGCGCTGACTGCGTTCCACTAACATTAATGTTGGTTGTGGCTGCGACGCGCTCAGCCAGGTTTCGGTCGAAAGTGTTGATAAGTCGTTGCTTGAGATTGATAAAACTGGGAGTGCTCCTCTTGTTGAACTTTGCTCTGGCAAGAATCGGGTGCCAGATACCAAGCTTGAGTGTGGGCTTCCGAGACTGCGACTGGATGCCTTACACCCGGGGGCATATTCATCAACCATCCCATTCCTTGCTGTAGAGGAGGTTGAAACATCGTAGAATCAGGATAAGGACCGTTAGTTCCCACATGTGGATGCTTAATATGCGGCGCCAGTCCAACTTGCTGCAACTCCGCCGTGTCGGTGACTTCGTTCATTCTTCTCTCTATAGGTATAAATGGGTTCGCATGATGATAGCCACTACTCGCTCTACGGAGTTCGTCGTGAGGAAAATTGAACACCCCGGGTTCTGGAGAAGTTGTTATAGAACCAGAATCGGGCATCAACCCAAAGGGTGACTGGCCGAATGATCCTGAGCTTCCTTGTTGGTTCTGTGGAGAAATATATGGATTGAGCTGACTGTCAAAAGAATTCGAAGGCACGGAGTAATCAAGGGGTTGAGGATGGTGCAAGGGCTGGTGATACTCCATATCTTGCCGAATGGGAAAGTCGGCTGTGACTAACATCAGCTTCAGAGCACTCAACTAACACGGTAAGCGGACAAACCTGGTTGATCGAACCCGGCAACCCTTTGGCCCGGGAAAGGACCGTGAAGCGAACGTGGTCCAGTCAGTATGGTCTCGTCACTCTCTTTGGTTTGGATCGTGGGTGAAGCGTCAAAGTGTCCAGGAGACCTTGATATCTGAATAAGGGGTTCGTTTGTCGCTTCGGATTTCAACGCCGGTGTTGGTGGCTTGCTCAATGGCTGTCCGGATAGATCAACTGGATAGAATTGACAATCTTTCTTCAACCGGATGCAATTTTGGCATCGTCCACTTTCAGGGTCGTTGGCAGGGATGCACCGTATCTTCCTACGTCGACAGTGACCTATAACACTATTAGAACCATCTTTGCTCTGCTGCAGGAGAAATCTCACCGCAGGCAACCGCGGTACGATGGTACCCCAGTTTATTTCTCTTCTTATCCCCCGCTATTGCTACGTCCCTTGGTCCAAGGCTTTGCACACTGGAAGATGAGTCTGCTGCCTCTAATAACAGATCATCCGACGCAGGTGTGCGCGCAGCACCAAGGGCAGCGCTGGTTGTTAGCTCATCCCCTGTATGTGACTCTCTCAGGTGCTCCTGTGTTAGAGATGTTGACTGATTCGTTCGTAGTCGCGAACCGGTTCCAGGGTTGGGACGACCATCATATGCCATGGCACAGGAATTGCAGGTGTCCTCGTCAATATCGCGTAACGCTCTGAGTCCACATTCTCGACATGCTCGGAAGCAAAGGTCGAGCGCGTCTTGCTGACAGCAGAAAATCGACGGATCGGGCGATATCGCAGTGAATTGCTGATAGTGGTGAGACTGCAAAAGATTTTCAGCCTCGCGACGACGTTATAAGAAGTATCGAGGATGTTGATGGGTATTTGCTAGGAACTTTCTTCAGAGAGTGCGAAGACTGACTGCATCCAGGCTCGCAAGGCGACTGTATTGGAAAGAGCGGCCTTGACGGGTGCAACATCGAATTTAATGAGTCGCAATGAGAGGATAGCCGTGGGTGAGATAGATCCAGGATTTTTAATGATTCCAGAATGCAATTCGTTGCTCTTTGTGACTAAAGCTGCTGCAAGAATTCGGGGTTCGGTCTTGCATGTGTCAGCTGGATCAAGAGAACCCCCCAGTCGGCTACGAGAGGATGAAGATGGCCGCAATCGAGTTTCGGGTTGCCAACACAACAAATGCTAGCGCTAGGCGTTACACACAATTGATTGTGTGTCAGTGTGAATGTGTGTAATGAGGTTGAAGTAACATAGCAAAACAGCGTTAGATGTACTACGACATAGCACACTGTTAGACTTGACGCCCGTTTTTGGAGCGATGCAAGCTGGGTGGCGTATGCAATGGATCTGAAGTTAATTTGTGGTCTATCGGGCCAGGTGCCAGACTACAAGAAGCCGCCTAACGAGGGTATTGCAGAGATTGAACCCCTGTAGCGACAAGACGAGCGTTTGAGTAGAAGTTTGGCCAGGAGTACCATGGCTGGTGTGCGGGGCCACCGCAGCAGACAGAGTCTGCTTGACTCAGGTAGCTTTTTCGTTCGCATATCGGTCTGAAAATATAGTACGCAATTTGTTTCCATTATTAACACGGATGCATGCAAGCCACTGGTAAAAATGTCATATTAGGCTTACATTGGGACAGTTGGAGCGGGGCCTAATTGCCACAATGGCAAACAGATCTGAGCAAAGACTCGGCGATGCCCGAGTGCCGAGTAGGTGATTCGAGTTGAAAGACTGGCGGCTATTTGTCCCCGATTGTCCAGATCGCTTCCCGTAACAACTTCGCCGCTCAAAATTGATTAATAGGTGTATGCTTGCGTTGCAAACATATGACTCAAGTGCTGTTTAGGACCCCAATGCGTAGACCTGTACGAGGTTTCATTTGTGGAATGCTGCATAGCGATGGCATCAGGAACCAGATTCAGGATTCTGTTCGATGTTACACAGATCTGCACAACAAGGAGCCCACGTGCTTTAGTGCGTGTATCGGGGCGATCTTGCTCAGCATTAGGGTACTCACAGACGCCGTTAGTAGTACGTTGGATTAAGATCTGCCGGAAACGGGGAAGAGTCCGTCCCATGCTGTCGCATGATCAGGCACCTACGAAAAGTGTCCATTTGAACGGAAGCGCCGGTGCTATGCGGAAATGGCCTAGAGCTGTTTACAGCTGCGTCAAGCGCGCCAGTCGCTGCGCGTTAAAAAGCGGGACAATCCACTTACAAGCACGACTGCGCTAATAACTACTCTGTTCCAGGGATTATATTGTCACGCTAGTGGCTTGCGCTAAAGTCATGTCTTACCTCTTCTGAGCTAGCATTATACAAACAGCACAATCTTACATGATTCTCCTTGGTACAAGTGAAATAGATATGGCAGTAACAGAGGCTATACGAAAGCCTAGATTTGAGATAATCTACCAGATTTATGCTTATTACTTGGTATAGAGGTCTTATTATGGTCAAATGTATACTTACTCTTTGTTGGAAAATTTGAAGATTGTAAGACTACTGGAATAAATAGCCAATTAATATTTAGATATCCCTGTACCTAACTCAACTTTGTTTCAATAGCCAAGGCTTGACTCCATTATCCTATCGCTCTTATTGGACTATATAGAGCAGCAAGGGTATAAACTGGTGCTGAGGTGCTAGCGTACGAAATATAATCCCTGGACCAGTAGGTCGCGAAAACTCAACTCATCCACTATCACATCTTGGTTGGCTCCACTTGGAGTAGTTCGACGGTAATTGATGCGGCAAGCTAGCCATGAAGATGTGCCACGAAGATGCGGCGCCATGTAAGAGCTTCCAGGTCTTCCATAGCCGTGAAGTTACCGATTTGAAGGAGATGAGCGAGCCTCACTCAGCGGCGAGTCAGTCGCTGAGCCACCGAATGGTCTGCGAGGTTATAACTGCAAGACGCAAATTCTCTGAAGGTGACCTCCAAATGCTTACATGAAGCACCACAATCTATGAAGATGCTACCATGAAAGACAAGGCACATGTAGTTCCAATCACGGTGCGGTGGATCTCGCTTGATCGTGGAGCTTGCTCGCGCAATCAAGGGCCCATTATGCTGCCTCGGACCAGGAGGCTGATCTAGGATGACGCAGTTTAGAAATGAAAAAGGGTCGAAGCTCAGCTGCCGTTCGCTCGATCGTAGACTGTAGGCAGATGACACTGAGATGTAGCGAATGCAACCCACCAGTGAATCACAAACCAAAGGAGAGAGACAAGACATGGAAAAGACGAGGCCCGCAAGGGTAAGCTCGTTAGAGAACAAAAAGACGAGGAGGCGCATCTTGCTTGCACTAGAGTGGTTGCACGGACCACGATGATCTATCCACACGTGTCGTGCATGTCTCGTCATCGCGGCCAATCTTTTCCGACCACACTGCCCTGGGCGCATCTGAAAGAGCCACGGAGCGCTTCTAACCGCTTTTACCATAGCCTTACAGGGGTGGCCGGGGGCTTAATATCCAATGTTTCCTACGCGATTGAATATCCCCAACCCTACTCTCATACAAAAACGGTTTTTAGCTTTTGGTCTAATGATTTAATTAAGGTATGCCAAAACAATCTGCAAAGCTATCCACCTATGACAATACCCCCAGGATCGCGATCAGCTGCCGCGGCACGTAGATATTGCACAAACTGATCCACACCGCCAACACCGGGGTATTTCTTGAATTGCAAGCGGCACAGGGCTCTGTTTTCTCTGATACGTTGGCGAGGATCCACCTTCCGCATGACAACAACTCTCGATCTGTAGCCTTCCGAGAGTCTTCAGGGTGCTGGCAAATTGACCGATTCTTGCCCGAGAATAGAGTACCTCGACTGGGGCCGTCGCATAATACTCCCATCTATTGCTTCGCCCCATAAAACAGTCAATGACAAAGGGTTGCTGAATACGACTTTCTACAAGGCTCTGATGGATACGGCCGGGGCCTGACACAAAAGAAAATTTAGTGTTTGCGCGGACGAGACGGTCCGCGGTCCACGATGCCGTGTGCTGATCAACAAACTTCGAGCCCCATTTGAAGCCGGCTGTTTTCCAAGCCTGGAATGAACGAGCCATAATCCACTTGCCAGATTATGCCCGGATGGCAGATTGAGTGGCGACCCCTCAGACCTTGGCTTGAGCAAGCGAGCTTTCTCTAAATCAGTGCCGCAATCGATCAGAGCCGACATGCTTTTTGGAGACCATCTTCCGTGATACCCAATCGCTTTGCACTTCGGCCTTCCATATACTAGGTGCTCGTCTCAGGTCATGACTCGCGTACATAAGTCTAGCAGCTTATCCAAACACAACACACCACATTGGCTCTTTCTTCCCCGCGGAAGAACTTTTGGCAGAAGTATCGACCACGCCTTCGGGTTCTGGGGGAGCAGAGGCCGTGAAGCAGAAAGCAGAAGCGGGCCATGTAGGGACGGCCAAAATTTGGTTTCTTACCAGATACCTACGGCGCAAATGGGGTGGCCCGATCCTGGCTCCAAAGCAGAATTCTGTCTGGATCACCTTATCATCTTAACACGTTACATACAGTACAGTATGGCCTTGGAATGATAAGTTAGAACTTGTTCCCAACAAGTCACTATCTCTCACTCCACGAATGTGGGCCTAGTGCTGTCCACGTACTGCTCTCTCTCTCGGCCTACATTTCCGTGGAGACTAAACAGTATCATTAGCGCGCCAGCTGCCACTAGACGCACATATAATTACGCAACACGCTGACCCAACTGTTCGGAACACCTGTGGAAGCCAGATGTAGATAAATTATGAAGAAAAAGCAAGTTCAAGCGCTCAATCAACCAACACCCAAACAAAAGCCCAAACCGGAATTTGTCCTTCCCCTCTTCTAGTTACCTTTCTTTGTCTGTGTGTCCTTCCATGTCTCGGGTGTCTCCTCCGCCCGTCCGAATGACAATTGCTACTTGTAACGCCTTCGCCTCTCGCACTGCGCATGACAAACATTGTCTCCCGATTCGACTCACAATAGCGTCCCTGCCTACTTTCGCGCACCATGCACGCGCTAGGATCTCTCTCAGCCCACCTGGTCCGCCTCTTCCTCGTGGAAACACAAGTGAATCCAGCTGCTCTTTGTTTTCTTCCCCTTTCTCCGAATATTCGTGATCTCTCTGCACAGTTTCTTCGGTAGCCGATGGACTTCTATGGGTATCGCTGGTCGTAGTCATGGCGGTGGTGAGGCTGCTGTCGCTACAGTTACTCGATCCATGAGGGCCTCGGGCGTCGATTATCCAGGGGCCGGCCCCGGCCTCTTTGTCGCATGGATTTGGAAGCCAGTCCTTTTCGTCCAGGCCCAAGACTTCTTCGAGCGATTTGACTCGGTACTTGAAACTATTGTGTAAGGGGTGACCGGGGAGGTGTTCATATTGCCTGCGTTCGACCGGCTGCTCCTGCTGACTTTCAGCAGCTTTAACATGACCGTGCGGTGGACGGCAGGGATGGCCCGCGACGAAGCGGACTTCATAGGCCAGCGGGATGGAGATGGACTTTGAAGGTTTGTCGGCGCTGAACGAGACATGAGCAGAAACGGCTGCTATATATATCATTTTCCCGGCCTCGCCGGATTGACCACTCCTGTCCAACTGTTGTGTTGCTTCAAGGATGAGCTCCACGTTCTGAACGTTCACTTTTGGAAGCTTGTCAAACACATTGTCGGTAGCCATGCCGAACTCATTGCTTAACACCTTGCCATGTCCAACACCCAGTGGACTGCTCTCTTTAGCAAGTGCATCGCCGTCGTAGATGCGATGCCCCTCTCGCAGCTTCTTTGGCTCAGTTGCTCTAACCAACAGCCATCCATCTCCAAACTTCTCTCCAGTCTTTGAATCCACGGGCGTCACAGTTTCTGGCAGAGCAACCCAACCGACTACCTCAGTCGTGCCTTCAATAGGTGCCATAACCCAGCTAACAATGTTTGCTTTGCTCCACCAGCTTCTCTTCCGCCACACAAATCCAGATCTTGTCCAGGCCTTGTTGCCCAACGTGGCTATTGGTTTTCCTTTGGCATCATTCTCAAGCAGCGTGCACATAAGCAACCCAGGTGTCGAGTATCCTGGGATGATGAAGCCTCTGAGCCATCCGTGGCTCACTGGGCCTCCTATCGTGGTTTCTGAAGCTGGCCGAAGCTCCACGACGGCAGTGTCATTGTCGTCAGTAGGAATGTACTCGCAGTGTGGAGGTTCTATTCCAAGGGCAAGCATTTCCTCCTGTTGCTGCAAGGTCACGGCAAGCTTCTGCTTGAGTGAAGCTTCGACGGCCTTTATGGTAGGCCATCTAAGATGTGTGCCGAACACAATGAGACCTTCGGCCATACTCTTTACCTCGCGAGGAAAAATACCTATATTGTACGATGGCTCGACCTCGTCAGAGGAGTGCGAGCATTTACACTTGTCCAGGAATCCATGACCATCGTGATGGGGACGCTGAGAAGGGGACTGAACTTGCTGTGACGCTCCTTCGTGCTTGGTCGACGACGATGGAATCGTTTTGGCGTAGGTGAGGCTAGAAAATCGCCTGGCAACGACCAGATCCCAATCAACTTTCAAATTTCGCAGTTTGTTGAAATGGTGAATTTCTCGTGGCGTGATGTGGATCTCGTGCGAAGCGATACCTAATCTCAAAGCTGCATCCAGTCGAATGGCAAGCTCGATCGAAAGCAATAGCTGAACGAGATTCCAATGGCGCTGCTGGCTGGGCGAGATTCCATTCTGATCGCTGCGGCTCTGGTCCTCTGCGCTTGCTGTGTAGAGTCTCTCAAGGAATAACCATCGCTCCCTCGGCAAGCTCAAGTTGACCCATACGCCAGGCGTCGTCAGCACCTTGACTAGTGCCTCGATCTGAACCTTCAGATCACACCTGTTCCCCAAACCATCGATGATCTTACTTGGCGGGTAGAGCAATCCACTGAACAAGTAATCTCCTAATTCCGCCTCGCTCGTGATATTGAGAACTGTAAATTGCCAGCCGTTTGCGACAGTATCATCTCTCACTTTGCTTAGGTGAACGAGTCGGTCAGCAAGGGTCTTCAAGGTGATGTTCCTTATCCCGACTGCCTTCCATGCCCTTGGCCCGCCTTTTATCAACTCATTGCGGTTATGCTTTGGCCCATGCTTTCCAATATTCGCCTCACCCTCGTCATGTGCCAAGGACCTAAATGCCTCTGTGGAAGAAATTTTTGCGAGATTGATGGAGGGGCTTGATACCAACGGACTCTCAGGCAGGTCGACGTTCCTTCCGTGGTCGTGAACAGTGGCTTCATTCAGGCCGTCACGGACGGGCCGCTCGAGGTAGGTATGCAATGCCATTGTGCCGACTTCAACCGCGGTGAGTCCGATCATATTGGGTCTTTCATAGACACCCATGTCGAATGCTGGTTGCATTCGTGATTGCGTGAGATTGGGTGCTTTTAGTTCTGAGGGTGGCAAACCCTGCCATCCATCAGCCTGTCGAACACGGGATTGCTGGCCTGTACGTACAGCTGGTACCGGCAGCGCGAGGAGCATTAAACTTACAGGCCTCCATCCGGGGGAACCGGGCAAATGGGCATGGAGCGTAGCCAATGAAAAAGTCGCATGCTTTGAATACACGCGATCCTGTAAGTCGGTAATATCGACCTCATTGTCCCAGGGGAAGAATGCTTGAGGAAAGTAGAGGCCTCGGCGCCCCTTCTCGAGCATAAAGTGGGGAGCGCCGGAGAACAGAGCCTGAACGTCCTCTTTCGTTAGGCCGCTGGTGATCTGTTCTGGGTTGCTGTCAGAGAAGGGCGACTGAGCGGCTTCTTTCTTGCGTTCTTTGTTGGTACAAGACGCTGAGCGGGACTTAGACCGGAGAGGAATCGCGCCTGAAAACAAGTGAGCAAGACGTGTCTAGTATAGGCGCCAAAAACTACAGTGTCGCTTGCATTGGGAACCCTACTTGTCGTACCCTGCTTTGGTGGTGCGGGCGAATGGCTTCCTTCATGGCTTTGCTGAGATGACTGTTAGGCGCTAGTATTCCTATTGCGTTTGTGGGGTCGGCAAGGACTTACTCGGGCAGTCTGATCATTTCCATCCACCGAATTGCTCCGTCTTCTCGAGAGCCGCTCAAACAATGATGAATTAATGCCCGACTCGTCTACCCGTCTTTCTACGGAGCTAGGCCGACTGCGCTCCTTGGAAGAGTCGCGGCGAAAGAGAGGCATGCTAGTGAGAGGTACTAGGAAATAGCGCGGTCACAACGAGTGGGAAAGGGGGCGGCGGAACACTAATAGTGCCTCGGCGATGGTGATGTCAGAAGTCAATTTGCTGTACATGGTACCCATACAAGATGCCTGAGTCCATCTCAAGATCTATTGCCCCATTATCTGTCTTCACGAGCGATGAGAAGATGGCAATAAAAAGGTAAATTTGACACCGGGTCTCTCTGCCAGCGCGGCGTCTCTCGCGGCGAATAATGGTGGCTTGGAACCGATGTCGGAATGAATGCACTTTCTTTGGCTGCGGCGGGGTCCAATATAATAAAGTGTTAAATCGATAGGACCACGTGGGATGGGATTATTATGTTAATCTTGGTATTGCCTCAACTAATGCCCACGCTGGTTCCCTCTGGAGATACACACCTGGGGCTTGGAGCCCACTATGCTGATGCATAACTGCGATCTTTAACCATGCCATGCAATCATGTCCTACAGCCTCTCTAGAACTCCATTGTCTATCTTGATGGTTGGGTTGAAAAAGAACCAACTGTGGTGGCCAGCCTTCCGCCTCCCCCATGCCCAAAAACACGCCTTGAAGATGCTAAGATGCTCGCTTATCTATTATGACATGGGATGCAACCATGCCCTCTAACAGAAAAATAACTGACCAGGTTGCGGGAAATTGAATATTCATCGATGGGTGTGATTAGGTAATATTCAGGCAGGTGCGTTGACACGCCTCATGTTTATGCATGTCGTCATTGAATCGTGAGCTCAGAGAGGCCACGGTAAATTAGGGCCCGCTCGAAGGATCCTGAAACTCCCTTTCCTCGTTTAGGATGTAGCTGTTGGTGATGAATGCGCTCGGATTTGACACTGCTCGGCGATGCCTTGAATGTAGCACGGGAGTTTCGGTGCCATCCCTGGCTGTTCCAGGCCGGCTTGGACCGCGAAGACTCGCAGCACGGCGTCGGTGGGCCATTCTCCGAGCTTCTTCCGGGCTAGTGTCCGAACTCATCCCGGGCTGGACATAAGCAGCGTCATATTCATGGAAATTCAGAGTGCTCCAGCTTGGTCGAAGCCGAGGTGCAACATATGGCAGATTGGATTGGCGGTCCCTCATTGACAAAGTGCGCGAAGGCGCCCGGGAACCTGGCCGATCTATAGATGACCGCTGCTCCGTTTCCTCATTATGCAGATCCTCATCCTCGATCTTGGGTTCTCGTCGCACTGAAGTGACGGCGAAGTATGGTGCCTTTGGACTTTCTGGCCTGGGCGGCGGCGGAGGCGGCGGTGGCGGTTTATCGGTTGCCTTTTGATCGATGTGCTTAAAATACTTCTCGCGGTGGGGGAGCCAAGACTTTGGCTTTATCTTGTCTTGGTAGCGAGTAATGGACATGTAACTTGAAATGGCGCCGACAGCTACAGCTAGCATCAGGCAGATGGTGAGAATGCCTTGGATGACAATGATGACAATACCAATGACAGTGGTAAGGATGCGGTTGAGTCCGAACTTCTCATCAAAGGCAGAGGACAATGCGACAGTGGCCACCTTGCTGAATCCGAGGAAATAGACAATGAGAAGGTTGAGCCTGTTGCTCTCAAACGGCTTCAAAAGAATTATGGCAATAAAAGCCAAGATCTCCCAGGCCAGAAGGCCAAAGACCTGGGTCAGGGCATGGCCGGCTGCAGCGCCGTAGAAGCAGGCACGGACAGATTCGTAGACAAGCCAAAAGGCAAAGAACCACCATTTGCTGCGCCGAAAGCGTGAAGCTAGCCATCCGAATTTGGTCGTGTAATGGACATCGTCGTGGGGATGAGGCTTTTCCGAATCGACATCGGTGAAATACATTTGCCACCACGACAGAGTCACTACTTCTGACTCGAGTTGCTCAGCCGCCTGCTTCTCCTCGGCCTCCTCCGTGGAAGTGCTTTTGGGGGTGAGGGGAGAGGTATCGCTGCGCTTGACTTTCAACTGGTCACCGGGTTTGACAAACTTCTCATGTCGCAATCTGGAATATAGGGCGTACACGGCGAGCCCGAACATTCCTAGAAAGAAGAGGGAAAAAACAAGCCCGGCGATGGCGAGGACGCCTGTTGATCCACCCAGAGTGAACTGGAAAAGGGCCAAGACCATCATCATGAAGAAGGCGAGGAAGCAGGTCCTGAGCACAGCGGCAGCCGTGAACCTGATCCAGTGCCGACGGAAGAAAGCGAGACGATCACTCTTGATGATGTTGAAGTGCGACAGGGCCTCGATCAGCCACTTCAAGCTGACGATGAGGGTGGCGATAAAAACGGTCAGAACGAGAAACCAGATGAGTCCGGTGAGAAATGCATTCGAAGCAGGGATATCAACCTCAGCAAGGGTACCAGCGAATCCGGAATAGTTGCCAGGCAGTGGCAAGCCAGGTCGAACTAGGCCCCCGTACCAAGAGAAGCCAGAGGTGGAATTGACGAGATCGCGCCGTCTTAGGGCGTGTTCCAGCGCACGCGGGCGTAAAGTGGTGCCCACTCCCTCGTATGGCATGAAGAGTATCTCGCTGGCTCTCCGATAGATTTGGGAGATTTGGTAGCCTCCGCCCAAGTCTTGAACGTTTTGTCCGGACTGAACTGAGCCGATGGTGCTGATGTTACCCCGATTAGTGCCGATGAAATTATTGATGCTATCCTGCATGCCTGTGGTGAAGATCATACCAGCTGACCAAGCGTAGTTGCTCCAGAAGGCAACTAGCACGCTGGGCCAATTCATGGACAGGACACCGGTGAAGAAGATGTGCTGATAGACGGCGAAGACGACCATGACCGACAGAGAGTGAGCGTAATGCTTTCGGGTGTCGGTCACGCTGTGTCCATAAATGGTGACTGCCACGGAGGAGATGAGGGCCACAAGGGCGAACAGGCCAAGCACGCTTCCAATAGCGACAGGATGGGAGAAGGATGCGCCATTGGTGATGACGGCAGAAAAGCAGCTAATCTGGGACTCCGTCGAATTGGCGAAGATGCGGAGGATGGCCTGGCCTTCAAAGTCCGGGATAGAGAGCGCGATCGAGGGGATGTTTGCAATATCCGATTGAGAGACTGGAATGATGCCATTTGCCTCGATCGGAATGGACGAGTTGAGAGGACACAGGCTGTTGATGTTGGCTGAACAGGGGTTGAAAGTCAAGTTGAACCGCGACTCTCCATACGCGTACACGCCGATATACACTGACAGCCCGCGTTAGTTGAGGCGGCGCCGTGCGCGGGCGGGCAGGCAGGCAGGACAACTTACGCATCAGGCTCTCATTTGTCAAGGCCGAGGTCCCTCCCAAATGGAACTGGACGGTCATGTTGTCGTGATAGTAGGCGGCATCGAAGCGAGTGACATTGATGAGGGAGTTGCCTTGACAATCGCCGAAGGTCTGAGTATAGAGCGACGGCCTTCGGTCATCCTTGAGCCAGACCGTGCCGTCGTTACCTGTGTATTCTACCCATCTGGTGTCTGAAGACGGGGCGGTCCTGCAAACCGGGAGCAGAGTTGCCAGCAGCAGCAGCCACAGCGGTAGGGTGCTCGCTCGTGCGACGCCGCGGTCGCCCGCCATCGTGGCTGCTGGTCGAGAGGACTGCCGGGGCCACCACGCTGAGTTGGACAGGCGATAGTGGTAAGTTAGCCTACTCTCCGAGGACGAAGAGAGGAAGCAGGACGCACTGCCGGCGCAGGGTTGCAGCAACCAGCGCGGGTCTGGCTGCGCTGTGTGTGTGTCGCGTCGGCGTTCACTGGGGTTACCCCAGCCTCGTTCTTTTGACTCTGGAGCTATGCCAAAGCCTCAGAAGGCGCCGTCATGCCGCGGATGGCGTCACGGGCAAGTTTTCATCTTTCGCTGCTTCTTGCCTCGATATGCAAGGGCGTGGTGAGCTCGTGGACGGCGGTATCCGCTCGCTACCCGGTGTCGGAGCGTAGCTAGCCTGCACAGGGCAGTCGTCGGCAGTGGAAGGCGGCGACGGCGGAAACAAGGATCTGGTGGGGCTGACAGAGTACAGCAACTGGCGATTATCTGCAAGAGCTAGATGAGCGGTGGAAGGAGCGACCAGAGAGAGCTGGGGGAGGATTGGTTACCATTCACTCGACCGTTGCATGCGGCAAGAGGAAATTCGAGTGGAGACCCGCGGCTGCACCAGCTTGGGAAAACCGGTTCATTTACTTGGCTGTGGATACCTTTTAGTCCTAAAGCCACTTGATCGGGCACGCGGCAATGGTGCAGAGGATGGAGCATTTCGGTCTTATCGGCACGACACCCTTGGCAGCTTCCTCCAGGCCAGACAGAGATTAAGAGCTGGGCTCGCCAGTTGAAGAAGGTTTGAGTCTACGCCAACCCTATCGACACGAGCGCACCTGGATAGCTTGCTTGACTTATTCGTCATTGCTGCCGGTGGAACGGTAGAACGAGCCGACAGGTGGTCATGACATCAGGTAACTGGTTCCAATCTCACATTGTATGCATCAAGATGAGTCATCAACGGCTTGACAGCGAATCTCGATTTCTCTTGCGCCGATCTGGGAGTCTGGCTGAGTCCGTGCGCGCGCGAGAACACAACAACAGCTCGGCTGTGGTTTAAGCTCTGTGGGTTTAAGCTCCGTCTAGCATTGCCTTTGTGTGCCACGGCCGGCCCCCCCGGGAGCGGCGGTAAGCTTAATTACTTTAATTAAATTTTTAATTAAATTTTGGCGTGTGGCGCACTCAAGAGCCCTGCAAGGCGAGGCGAGGCCGCAGGCTGCTTCAGGCTGCTGCTCTCGACAGTCTTGCTACCAATATTCTCTCTGCCATCTAGAGCGTCGCCTCTATCTCTTGCACAGGCTTCATAGCTTCCTTAATAGTTTGCTTGACTGATGCAGGTACCGGCTCATACGGCCTTCGCGGCTCCAGCAGCCTCGCAAGCCGGTCGGGATCTCCTCCGTCTATGCCTGCTGCCACCCCGCTGTACTGGCTGACGGCAAACTTGGTAGTCGCAATGCCTGCTTTCGTCGGGCTTTCAGCATGGGCTGCTATCTGATGAAGAGCTAGTGCCTCGTCATGTTTGCCCGCTTTCCAGAGCTGGTAGATCTTGGTGACGGTCTTGGGGAATATCTGAGCAAAGGCAGAAATACACCCTGCACTGCCTGAGGCAAGACCGCCGATGAGAAAGTCGGATTGCCCTCCAAACACAGCGAACCTTTCCGGCGGGAATGTGGCCGCAAGCCGCGTGATTTTGCCCACCGAAGCACAAGTCAGCTTCACCCCCACAATGTTCGGATGCGCCTGCGCGAGCGCAGCAATCGTGTCGGAGTCTAGATCGAGCCCATTACAGACAGCGGGAAAGTTGTATATCAAAATTGGTAGGGGCGAAGCTTTAGCCACAGCAGAGTAGAAGTTTTGAACCACCTGCGGCGTTGTCTGCTTGCCAAAGTAGGCACTGTTCATTGTGAGCTTGGCTCCAACATCTAGACTTAAGGCCACTAACCAAGGTAAGATCAACAGGTAATCTGCTCCCGCATCATACGCGTCTGCAACAAACTCTAGCACCTGGGCAGTCGAGTGGCCGCCAACACCAGCAATAATTGGGTAGTTTTCTGGCACCGACTGTCGCGCAAGCTTCAATAGAGTCGCCCTCTCTTCCCGCGTCAGCATGAACGTCTCGGCATTAGTCCCTAGGATCACTAGCCCAGTTAAGCCAGTCGAAGCAAGATACCTGTAGTACTGCGATTGTTGATCGGGCAGCAGGGTGTCTTTCTCCGGATCGAAGAACGTCACTACCGGTACATACACGCCCGCCGGTGGCGCTTGAGGTGGCGCAAGTGATCCCATTTTGATCATTCAGTGTTCTTCACCTAGGCTGATAGTGACTGTTGCGATGTTCAGGACAGGAATATGCTCTTGTCGTGGGGAAAGCGCTTTTTGATGTAATAGGGCGCCATATGTGCGGGCAAACGCCGCCCATCAAGGCGGCACTCTCCGCATCGGAAGCAGTGCCGTGTATTTTGTTGGACTACGGATAATTATTACTGTACTCGGAGTAATAATTTTGCTAGGGCGTGCGCCGCCGCAAGTCAGAAACTGGTTTGACGTTTCTTGCCCTGGCAACGGGGTATTACTGCCCTGAAAATAAAATTGGAGAAACATACGTCAAACAGATTAATAGAGGCAAAGTTGTGAATTGTGCTGTCATTCGTCTCTTCGAATTCAATGTCCAAAGTTCATATTACATATGAGATGCATCTGGCACCGCCAAAAACGGCGACCTCTGTTACCTAATTATGTAAGAGGCTAAGTACCAGTTGGTTACCAAATCTCTCCTTGTCATCACGTGGGGGATCGACTCTGTCTACCCCCTGGTATTTTTATCTGAGACCTTGCTAGACCGCTAATCGTGTCCATCAACGCGACGAGCCTTTGCCTTCGCTTTCATATCCGTACATCCTGCGTTCATCAGCCGCACGACAAGCAAATTAGACCATCAATGGCCGGATCACGAAAGCCATTCCGAGACGTGTCGATGTACATAGGCAAGCACCAGCCATGACATTGCCGAAGAGCGTACGGAAGAGGAATGTTTTGGCCTCCCTCGCCTTCTTGGCTGCCGTTGTCTGGCTGTTCAGCGATCGCACTACAGACAGCATCTGCCTGTCTTTTGAATCTCTGGTTGGAATATCAATTTGCTCACGGGCATTCGTCAATTCCGAATGGAATTTGTTCTATCATCTTGGCGGCAACGGGCCGTGGATCCCCAAGCGTGACCGTCTTGGAGACGTCACTGACCGCTTACCTGCTCATTGTGTAGTTGATCAAGTGCACATGGTCTGTCTTACGTTGTGCATCCGCACCGTCTGGCTTTCGACTGACCTCGACAGCTCTCTCGCCATGCCGAAAGATATCCCACCAGAAATGCGGGAAACCGTGCGCACACGCTCTCGCTCCGAAGACTGTTTGTTAACTCTCCCAGGACATCTCAATCTCCTCGATCGCCTACGCGCACCTGGTGTGAAACTTGGCGGTGCTTTGTCGTTTCTCAACTCCTGGTCGTACTTCACCAACCTCGACCATCCAGAGTTCGAGAACCTTACTAACCGGGGTCCGTACGCCGGCACACTTCAAGCCCTCAATGCTGGCAAGAAGCTCCGTCAACAATACAACCACCTTGTTTCCCGTGATCAACCCACGCGCTTTTGGTCTTGTAGCGCAGAGCGAGATATCGAGACGGCCAGGTGGTTCGCCGAGGGCTTTTGGGGCCCTCACTGGGAAGATGATGGCTCAGCCGAGCTACACATCATTCCCGAGGATGCAGAACGTGGAGGAGACACTCTAACACCAGGCACCACGTGTCATCGCTACCGCACCGAGGCCTACGGCCATGACTACGGCTATCGCCAAATGGATATTTGGCAGAAGACGTTTGGCCAAGACATCGCCCAGCGCTTAGCCCCTGACGCAGAGGGTGTCATCCTGACAGCGCCTGATGTCTACTCGATGATGGAAATGTGCGGCTTCGAGCTCCTTGCACGGGGCTACAGCTCATGGTGCAGCATCTTCTCGCATTCAGACTGGCTGAGATTTGAATACGCGAGAGATCTGTTGCACTTCTATCGAGCTGGTCCGGGAAGTGAGTTTGCCGGAGCTCTGGGTTGGTTATACTTGAATGCCACTGCCGAGTTGCTGGTGACGAATAACGCCACGCATCTCTACCTTAGCTTCGTTCATGATGGAGACATCGTACCTGTACTGGCGGCATTGCAGGTCTTGGATGAGAAGACCATCCAGCAGCACTTACCAACTGATACTATCAAGAGTGAGAGGACGTGGAGGACGAGCGACGTGGTGCCAATGGGCGGCAGGCTCGTCCTCGAGAGGATCGCATGCAGTGGAGAGGACCAGGCGGAGACGCGACACTATGTGCGCATCTCAATCAATGATGGTATCGTCAAGGTAGCAGGGATTCCACCGGCCAAGGAGGTTGACCATACAGTTGATGTGGCCGACTTCTGGGACTTTGTCGCCTCGAGGCTCGGCTACTTTGGCGAGTTCCGCGAAGTCTGTGGCCTGAGAGCGGATGCTCCAGACCGGATATCATTCTTACATCAATGACCAAAAGTGCACATCGACTTCTGGAGGCACATTCTGCCTGGGTCTCTGAAGACCTCTTCTCATGATACACTGGAGACCGCGAGCCTGTTCCCCCTGAACGTAGGTCGCATAGGCCTAGTTTATTGGTTAATCTAATAATTAAGTTAGGCGCTTTCCCAGCCGCCCACTCCAGGGAACTAAATTTCCAATTGCAAGACGGTTGCGTTTGCAATGTAGAACATATATGGAAAGCCCCCTTGTTGAATTGCTCCATTTCGACTTCACTGTGGTGCTGGTACGGCCTGCGGTTGACTAGTTAGTGGGATCGAAATGACTTACCAAACAAGGCCTAGTGGTAGCATAAAAATATTTAGCAACCTAGGCTTTAACAGTAAAATAGTTTGAGATTTGGTAATGGTAGTAATATATGTTAATCAGATAGCGATCAAAAAGGTCCCATACCTCGTATTGAAAGGGGCCGGCTGGATTGAGATTTTTGGTTTCAGGCCGGCGAAGCGGTAGCAGGGAGTTACAGCTGATCGCTTTGAGCGACTGTCTCCTGGCACTGTACGGACCCAGACCCTCACATTCTTTCGTTCTGCATTGAGCACGTTGAGATCCCTGATCCACGCTCTCGAATACGCGACAACGCGTCACGCGTCACGATGGCCGAGCAACAGGAGCTAGCCAATGCCTCGCTGCCCTCAACTGCATCCAAGGGGCTCGCTCAGGAAGCGGCCTCGCAGGCTGCGGAAGTCAACGGCGTAAATGCCCAAGACACCGTTCAGGCCGAGGATGAGACGCCGCTCTTCTCTCCCACACTGATCTCCGCCGAGGTCGCATCACTACTTCCTGAGGGCTACTCCATTCGTCCGCTGCGACGAACCGACTACTATCATGGTAATGGAGTTCCCAATTTTGCCTGGCCATGTAGCTAAGCGTGGGTTGCCAGGTTTCCTCGACACTCTGCGTGTTCTTACCACCGTTGGCGAACCTTCATATGCCACCTTCCTCGAGCGATACAACTTCATGGCCGCTGTGCCCTCGATCTATTTCATCATTGTTATCCTGGACCCTTCCTCCACCATCGTCGGCACAGGGGCCGTCATTGTCGAGCGAAAATTCATCCACAATATGGGATTGGTCGGCCACATCGAAGACATCGCTGTGGCCAAAAATCAGCAGGGGAAGAAGCTTGGCCTGAGGATCATTCAGGCGCTAGATCACATTGCACATCAGGTCGGCTGCTATAAGAGTATATTGGACTGTAGCGAAGCTAACGAAGGCTTCTATGTCAAGTGTGGTTTCAAGAGGGCCGGGCTGGAGATGGCGCATTACTACTAGGTGGATGCGAGCGGCAAGGAGGCGGTTGTGCAGGTCATTCCGCAAAACCTGGCAAACAAGGTTCCAATATAACAAAAGACGGCGTATGCAGGGGGGGGTCAGGATTATATGATGAGCAAAGACGCGGCCGTCAGGTGCCTGAGAGACTCGCAGTTCGAGATGCGGATAGCGTCTGGCAGCACTATGAAGGTAGAATGGCGGCTTAGACTTGGAGATATATTGGGCGGCATTGAGATGTCATCTGTCCTGTGAAGACGAGTGCGACTGAGATGGCAGACGAACCTGTCACATTTAGAAAAGCGAGGCGTGTTGACTCGAACATGGTTGCCTGCCTGCTGCCTCCGAGTCTAGACCGAGGACTTGCGGCAGATGAGCAACCGGTAATAATGCGCTGTCATCCGGTCAGCTTTCCGATTGCGAGCCTTGGGCATTGACGCTTCTCGCCGATTTTGACCAGTTTGGCGTCCTCTTTTTGCAAGTGGTTGCCCAATCGGAAATTTGCGGAATCCAGGAGGAGGAGTCTCAGTAATAATTCCGTTCCATCATATCCCGCCTTGCGCTTGACTCGGAGGAACGCCCGAAGGGATGTGACTCTAACCAATCTGGTCGCCTGGCAATCTCTCCGCAATCGGGGCGTCGGCGTACGCCATTGTCCGAAGCCTAGCATAGCCACGTCTCAGGCAAAGAAAGTTACGAAGGTACCAATATCAGGCGCCAGCCTGTATTGTTTTTCCCACGCCACTGTTGCGAATCTGAGACCGCATTTGATTGTTGTGTGATTATCATTCTACTGTCGTATGATTAATTATCAGTCTGTCTTTAAATGATGCCGGCTAATTTGGTGCGAATTCGACCGGCTCTGTACATCGACCTGTTCTAACGAGTTCCAGGAAGTATCTCCGTGGGCTGATCTTCGTCCGAGTGGCAAAGGGATCGCCTCCACCCGCAGTCTTACCTCAGTCAAGACGTTCGTGGTGGCCAAAGCACCGTTTCATTACACACTCTTTTCTGGTCACGGGCATCGTAGAAGCGAAAAGCTTGCCAGACACGTAGCATTCACGGCTGGGGCGAATCAGGCTGATGATGATTGAGAACGGGACTGTGGGGCTGGGAGAGGCTGGTTGGCTGCAACCTCTGGGCAGAGGGGAATTGATTGGACCTTTGGCACCTTTGAGGGGCTGCACCCACGCTGCCTGAGTGCTAGTCTCACACTCTCACATGTCCCACGATAGTCCCAGGGTAAGTCTCCCCGCCTGGATGCCTGAATGCCTGTCTTGATTTCAACGCGACTACGAGAGCTGCGATGGGGGGCCAGATTGAGAGCCCAACGCCCAGATGCGCCCAATGTACGTATATACGTTTAGTCGTTGGTGCAGTGTGGCCGCGGCCAGGGCAGGCAACAGCTTGGGAGGTAGGCTTTGCTCTACTGTGGTACAACGCTATAATACGCTCTCTTACACAATCTCATACCATAGCAACATTATGGATTGATGGATAGGAAAAGAAACTACTGTTGGATAAGACTATGACATGTTGGAACTCGAGGCTGTTGCGTGGATTTTGGCCGGTTATGGGCTTGCGCCGCAGTGTCTCCGGGGGCTGCCTGGTGGACAAGCCCTGTTTCTCGCACACTTCCTGGGCCACCGCGCCAACAGTGTTTGAAGGCTGAAAATGTAATGAATCAAATAGCACCCAGTAATCAGTCAGCAGGTTCTTGTGCGCATGACTCTGATGGGCGACTGGCCGTGGTGGCGCCTGGGTGATTTTTTACCAGCCCGAGTTTTGACTCATCGGCAAGTCGCGACGGGTCCGAAGAATTGACGAAGGAGGTGGCGACAAGGCCGTGCAGCCGTCCACTGGCTGGGCTCCATGTTGTTCCACTGAGAACAATGACCACCCGGACTACCCCAAGTTCCTTGCCCAGAGTCCTCTCTTCCTAATGTCAACAACGATGAAGTCTCCCAGTATTGGCAGCACTGGCTGCATGTTTGGATCACCTGTTATTTAAATCTCTGAACACTGCTCTTCCCGCTCGTCAAGGTACGTGCACTCTCTGTGCGACAACCGTCTCCGTCCGGGCTGTCCGCCACTGGCAGCCTAAACAAAGCATCGACTCATCAAAGCAAAACAAGAGCAAAATGCTGACTCCGAGCGTCATGGCAGCCTGTAGCACTAATCTCATCTCTGTCATCTTCACTTGCCACCATCGTCACGTCCAACAGCTTCTCCTACAAGTGGCCCACTCCCGCCCGCGCGCCACACAACCACACAAGCCGACTTCACGTCCTGGCCCCCACTTCCCTCAACGACTTTCAGCTTCCCACCAGTAGCTACAGCCTGAATTTGAACCTCTAGGCGAGCTTTTTGGCTGGATCTGTCGTTAATACCGATTTGCCTCACCACCCCCGTGTTCTGTGCCTAGTCTGCCACTGCAACAGGCAAACCCCACCCTCTATAACATTCTCGACTCATTCCTAGTCATATTGAACTCAGCCCGTGATTGAGCCATGGTTCACTCGTCAGAAAAAGGGAACATCTATACCGTCTTGCCTGCCGCGCTGTGCCCACCACCAGAGTCATCTTTTGATCGTTTCTCCGATTTAAAAGAGAGCCTGGGGAGTGAGATTATACTATTCGGATCCTACTTGACCGTCAAGTGCGTGTTCGTCTAGTGTTTAGCTGTCCAGCTTCTCACTTTATCCTCTCTCTTAGCGGTTGAATATCGCCTTATCAGTTGACTCTGACTGGTGGCGGGACGGCCGCAGGCAAGACCATATCTGGCTCTGTAAGCATTTCAAGATGCATTCTCCTCAAACCCCTGAACTAACTGCGTCTCCTAGCCTCAATCTGGTTCTTCTCCCTGGTTCATCCCCCTGCACTATCCACAGCACGCCTATTCTGAACCCAACGCACACTTCAGACCAACTGCTCCCTCTATTATGGGCGCTGTGCTTGATTATCGCGCACATCTCCTGAACGACCATCCCTTTGAGGAGTCGTGTCGTATCGCTTCAGCTGAGAACCCTTTCAAAGGCCCTCTCACTGAACGTGAAAGTAGGATCATTCGATCGGAAGACCCGGCAAGGCCAGCTGATCGCCATGCTGAACCATTCGGTTCTTCTACTTATTCCGATGAGGAGTCTAGCAATGCCGATTCGGACGCTTCATCCATCCATTCATACTCCACTAGCAACACCTCGTACTCTGGCGAGTTCATAGTCGCTGAACCATCGGAGTCGGTCCAAGCGCAAGATCATCATACTTGGAGTTTCGCGAGCTCGGCTCTTTCCAGCGTGTCCAAACATTTGGATGAGGGAGATGGCCATGCTTCCAAGCCTAGGCGCAATCACAGCCGCTTTGATCATCCCGGTTCGAACGACGTGCACTCCTTGCTTGAAGAACTCAAGTCGGAGGCAGAAAGCTTGAACTCTGTGTCCGCATCGACCAAGGGTTGCAGCACTCAAACACCACCATCTGAGCGCGGTACACAGGCTAACCCTGAAGACAAACCCATTCTTCCTGTCAGTCGATGTCGACGACGCAGTGCTGGAAACGCCTGTGTGCCACCGCCCAGACTCAGGCGCGATACAGATTCTTCAGACGTTTTTGTCAATCTTCTCATCGCTTTCGCCTGCAGGCTCATAACTGCCATATGGCCACTTGCAGCAACACCGCCGATGATGTCGGACTGCTTCAACGGAGCTGGTGTCTTACCACTCCACACATTCATCTATGAGACCTTGAGACGCTCAAAGACAAGCTATTCGACTTTGCAGATTGCCTTGTATTACCTGATTCTTCTCAAGCCAAGTCTCCCACGCCTGGACTTCACCAAGGAACACCCTGGCTCACCGACCACAAGTCCGGGGAAAGATGCTCATGGTTGTCGAGCAATGCAATGCGGGCGAAGGATGTTCCTGTCAGCATTGATTCTTGCGTCCAAGTACATTCAAGATCGTAACTATTCAACTCGTGCGTGGAGCAAGATCTCAGGCCTTCGGATTCCAGAGATCAACGAGAATGAAAGACAGTACCTTCGTCTCATCAACTACAGCTTGCACATCAAGCAGGCGACATTTGAAAATTGGAGCAAGGTCGTCCTGCTTCTAAGCCGCATCTCGAAGATGCAGCCTGGGAGCATTGACCTTGGTTTTCGAGCAGGTCAACAGCCTAGTACTGTCCCCTTACCAATCTTGTCCAGTCAACACGACAGTGCCACCAGTCCAGGACTCTATACAAAAGACTGGTGGAGCCAACTTTGCAACAGTCTCCACTCAAGCACGTTCCAAGACTCTGCCAAGACAGATGCCTTCATTATGGAGCACATACCGGTAGAGCAGATTGAACGTGCTATGAACATGACACCTACTCCACCAAATGTTGGCCAAGCCGGCTCTGATTTGACTTTCAGCGAGCCTTTGGGCTCAAGAATTGCATCTTCGGCTCTCTCGACACCGGTGCAGTTGGCCGCATCCAGCCCTGCACATGCCCTGGATATTCCCAATAGGCCTCATCCTCGAAAGCTGCAAACCCCGAGCTCGACCCCTCGGGGCCCGGAATTTGCTTGTAGAGTGCCGCAGTGCGGAACCCGAACACCACGACACGCAGCTTCAGTGGACGTTCTCAGAAGCTTCTGTATGCGGAAACATGTTTGTAACGCCAACATCGATCGCTGCCCTCCACCCCAGACTCCACAGCTTGCAATACCTTCAGATGCGCGGACCTCTTCTTTGACCGGTCCTTCCCCCCCGACGACGCCATGTCGACAGCAGCCTGCAGTGCTGTGGCCACATGTTGTCATGTCACAATACCGATCTCGATCAAACTCCATCTCGTCGAACTCGTCGAACTCGACAATTATGTCACCTCTTCGCGATCCGCCAACGTTTAGTTCTCAGCAGTCGTCGCTGATGACGCATAAGTCAATAAACGGAGACAATCTCTCGTGTCCGAACTCGGAGCTTCGCGATCGATGTCCTCCTCTCCGGCGAAAGCGAGCTTCTGGCAACTTGGGTCCAGTCGCACAACAAGATCGGGATCAAGATGAAGGCTATCATAGCGCTGAAGATCCAAGGCAACGTCCTGTTATGAGCCAGCAAGGCCCGACTGACCTAGAAAACTCTGTTGCAGGAGCCCTAGTGGCGATGTCTGTTGGTGGTCGAGATGCAATTACGCCAAAGGCTTTACCTTTACGGAGCCAGGACTCGACACCAAAGGCAAGCGCGCAGCTCCCGTGGTCATGCGGACTCAAGCGGACGTCATCCAAAGCTTCCGATACGTTGGCAGACAACACTCGACGGCTACTCTGGGCAGACCCGAGGGTCAAGGGCAAGATAGAGCCATCGTCTCCACACACCGTGTCGACAATAAGCATGTTTTCTGCTGCGAAACAAGTACAATACCCCCATCGTGCTTGGGCCCAGTTGAAGCAGCCTGTTTGGAATGCCCACCCTTGTAAGAGAATTGCCATGGATGGCACTTCCCAGCGACCGCAAATGGCGGCACCAGAACTAGCATCGAGTTGGCTGCGCCCCGACATCGAGGCTCAATAGGACGAGCTACTCATCACAACGAGAACAAGGGTCGATGCCCATTCATACGCCGCGACAACAACAAAATTCCCTGCACACATCACCGTCACCATCACTACTATTACCACTGCCAGCATCATCATCATCATCATCAGTCTCAGCAGTCTCAACCACAGTAAAAGCACCAGATGGTTGAAATACAACTGCACCACAATATATCTCCCGTAGTCCGCAATAGCGTCCTTAACCTCTGTGTAGCTTTAAGATACTATGGCACTCTCTGAATTGAATTGCTTTTCCAAAGTTACCTGCAGTATCCCTGACAACCCTTTCGCTGTTCATCTCTGGCTTGCCGTCCAACTACTGAGTTTGCCCCTCGGTGAAGTGCCCGCCTTTTGTGACGTTATGCCGAGATCAGATAAGATAAGATGGCCAACTGAACTTCAACCCCCCTCCTAACTGGATCAACTCCCATCCGCTGTCTATTTGTATGGTGATCTCCAAACCGGACACGACAAACCCTTTGGTGGCAGGCACTATATTGTCCTGACACTCAACCATGCAGCTCGTTGGCTCGACACTGTCCACCCTTGTCGCCGCCATCTCCCTCCTCACCCCCCCTTCTCCCATCTCTTGCTCGCCGCCGCCACATCCCCGACACGATCTCCAGCCGCAGCAAGCTGTCTTCTCCGACTCCCCGGTAACTCTTGACGAAACCAGCACCACAATCCCCTCCCGCTACTATTCCACTCTTCTGGCACGCCGGCTTCTCGCCAAGTCACCCACAGGCGACCTCGCATCCGTATTCCCCGCCAACATTTCCTCGGGCCCGTACTGGCGCACGCCGGAGTCAGTGGCCTCCGCACCCATTGCCCTGCCCGAATACATCGCCGACTGCGAGAGCACGGGCAGCCCAACCCTCATCGCGCTGGACGTGAGCACTGCAACAAAGAATGCCAAGTACGGTGACAGCACGAACGTCAGCATAACCGTCAGCTGGTGGGATCAGTACGTCAAGCTGGTCGGCCGCGAACCCTGGACCAAGGCCGATCTGCCGCGCCTCGCCCTCCTCGGCTATCTTGAGGAGATCAGCGACAGCGATGTCAACGACCACGGCATCGTGGCGTGTTTCGAAGTGCTGCATCGCGATGCCAGGCTCTGGCGCCCCGGAAGTCGGGGCAGTGCGCATTCTGGCAAGTGGGCCAGGGTGAAGGTGGAGGAGGCCTATTGGATTGGTGGCTTTGGCGATCGCCATTATATCGGATGGCTGGATATCGAGGAATGGCGCCGTGTTACCGAGGAGGAGTGGGGACGGGTGAGGTTGCCGGGCGAGAAACTCTGAGACGTGGGTAGTAGTAGTGGACAATATGTAAGTAGCGCTTAGCTTAGGTACATGTTGGCCCCAAGATGCAATAGTCATCAAAGTGGAACGGATGCACACCCACACTCTTGAGTGTGGAAGGATTACGGCACGCATATAAAATTGCAGGACTCAAATTCAGGGCAGGTGGTTGATGCATTTGATTTGATTGACAGCTGGATAGTTCCAAGTTGCTGGGCTGCATCGTATGATGGATGCTTTATATGGCATAGCATCCGATGAATCAGTTTATCTTCCAGACTGGATTCGCTTATTTCCCGGGAAATGGTTAGAATTGCGCATATATACCTGCCCCTGCTAAAATGTAGCTACGCCCACACGTTCCAAAGCCCCTCTTGGGCACCGTCTTGGCTGGGATGGCTGGCCCTAGCGCTATCTTGTGCATTGGCTAAGAAGTCGCGCCTTCCTAAACTGTCTCCTCTGCCCTGAGCACCCGGGCTCTCAAACAAGATGTTATGTTCACCACTCTCAGAAACGGGAGTGAGTGGAGTGATAACTTGGATTGAGGCTGGATCGTCTTCATTGAAGGCTTATTGTGCTTCTTCGATCGAGGTCGTGTAGATAAGAGCTCCAGCACATCCTGATCAGCATGGCCACTTCAAGCAGGCACTGCTCCTCTGATGTTATAGTCATCACTAGGGACTAAGCGAGCTAGTGTGACGTGTGCATGGTGACTCCACGGCAAGAATTGGTGGTCGCGAGCGCAGAGAAGACAGTCTCAGCCAGGGGCACTAATTTGCTGCTCCACTTGTTCGAGAACCTTGACCAGGATTCCGGCTGCACGACCTAGCTCGCCTCCTTCTTTCCTGCTAATAGCAATACCGTCATTCACCAGAGCGGCGAAGGAAGCATTGTAACAGCGCAGCCGGTCTTCGCGATCCTCGAGCATTTGATTTTTCTCATCCGGAGGAGGTCCAAAAATGTTGAGATATCCATAGGCATTGGATTTGCCGGGGATCTGATGAAAGTGAAGGTGCCACGAGGGGAACTGGACTGCTATCACGCCGACGTTGTCATTATCCGCCTGCTCCAAGAGACCTGTTTTTAGAAACTCGGCCAGCACCATCACTGTTTTGGTGGTAGTTTTGCTGTTGCCGATCGATGGTTTAGAAGCCGTCCACCTCCCGGCGTCGACAGAGCGCCAGCCTAGCACCGTCGTCAAGCACTCGAGGGTCATGAACCATCCTCCGGAGGAGGAGACAAGCTCTTGGCCTGCTGCTCCTATCAACCAAGACAGAATATCTATTGATGAAATGCGAATGTCTTTCGACAGATGAGCCATACCGGCTCGAATATGGGGAAGAAGTCGTGCCACCCGATCTTTAATGTCAGCTGGTGGAATGGTTTGAAAGAGCCTGAGAAGCTGGCTCCGAACTCCATTCGAACCGTCAAGGATCAACGGGCAGAGCTTCTCCAGGAAGGCCGAAACAGTCAATGGTAGAGTAGCGGTTGTCTTGGCACTGTCTAAGCAGGCCGCCAAGAAGACCAGCGACTCCCTCCGCTGGTTCTCGGACTTTGACGAGAGAAGAGAGACATGATGACTGAATTGTGCAGACGCTGAGGGTGCATCAACGGACAGTTGCTGGTTGAGCACGATTGCTGTGTCAAGCAGGCACTGTGTTAGTAGTGTCTAATGCACGGCTTCGCACGCAAGGACTATATACCTTTTGCTCTAAAGCTGGTGTCCGTATGGTTAGCCGCTTTCGGTTTGGCCTTCCCAACCTTGAGTTTCGGTTTCTGGAAATCCTTCTTTTTCTCTCGCTTTTTCTTCGCGCTTGAAGTCATTTAAGACACGAAGTAGTAGAGGCTGCAAAAACGCGAAGACAGCGTAGAAAATCTTCACTTAACAAGTTCCGCGATTTGCTTGGCTCGCGGGCCTAGCCGAGAGACTAACTCAGCTTAGCGAAAGAAACACAATTGTTCATGATCAGTGGCTCATTTGACATTCGAGGCAGTTCTACGAACATAGTATTTTCATGTGCACGGTTAGGTATTAGCAGATGGTTCAGTCGGCCAAACCCCATTTTGACTTGTTGCCGTCCTAGCCCGTGACTTCTTCTCCAGGATCATTACGTCAGCCTCCTTGGCCTCTGCTGCCAACGCGCCATCCGCACGTCTTCTGCACCCGGGATGGCCAGAGGAGACGAGGTGAGCCAGGAGTCGGGAGCCGGAGTTGCGTCTAGCGTACAAGAAGATTGTTGAATGCTGACAGCGGTCGGCAGGACGTATCTTCTCAACCATCTTCTCAGCCCTCTTCTCAGCCCTCTTCTCAGCCCTCTTCTCAGCCCTCCATCGAGCACCTTCTCCGCGGCCTGTCGGATCGCCCGAATGTCGAATCAACCATTATCCTCTCCCGAAAGGATGGCTCTATCATCAAAGCAAGTGGCTTCAGTGCTGTGGAAAAGAGGAGGCGGGCACGATCACTAGCAGCACATCAGGCAATGCCGGCCGAACACACTGAACAATCGGGCCTCGGCAGCTCTAGCGAGCAGACAGGAGATGCCCGTCATTCACCGGCCGAAGAGCTCGCAGGATCCATCCTCCAATGCGTACAGGCTGCTGATTCTCTGGGCTCCATCCTGGCGTCTTTGTCGTCAGAGGGAGAATCGGAGGATTTTGCCTCTCGCATGTCCGGGTCGGAACGCCGTGTCCCGGAGTTGGACGAGGGCAAGGCGAGCCTCTCAGACGAATCAGCAGTTCAGCTCCTGCGATTACGTGTAAAGCAACGTGAAATCATCATTTTTCCCGATTCCCGTTATCTTTGCTGCGTTGTGCAACATGTGGGAAAACAAGGGGGACCAACCAGGCGATGACGTTGTGGTTGTTTATCCGGACTTCGCCAGCGGTTGGCGATAACGAGTCCATTGCTCTGGGTCACCACTAGAATGGCGGCCTTGGTAGCATCAGGCCTCTCTGTCTACAGATAGAGAGTACGATTCAAGCCATGGGCAGGGGTGCAATCTGCAGGTATATCGCACTTTTGGGATAACCGGCTTGCAAATCCGGGGAACGATCTTCCGGATTCGCTGATAGGCGACAGTGAGCCTCCGCAAAAACAATGTTACCTAGTTCCACTGACAGACCATCTCGGAGTCGTCAAAGGTTGCACGGCGGCCTATCCGACGGGCTATCAATATTTTCCCTATCTAAGATAACGGTCACGACGTGCTTTTGCCAGCCTTATCAGTTGCGCCATCTACTTAAAGATCACGCATACTGCAAAAAAAAAGTTATGGTTTTATAGATAAAATACACCACAACCCTCGGCAGGCGCAACACCGCGCTTTCTCTTCCTGCCCTGGTCTTGCCTTGCCAACCTCTGGTCGACGCGCACCTCTCTCGTTGAGGCGATGATGCCCATCGCTAGAGCCCGTTGATGCGACGATTGGCCTTGATCAAGTGCCCAGACCCTACTTCTCCAGAGCCTTAGCCCTGGATCAATCTTACAGACCAAATATACGTTGGCCAGAGACATGAAAACTCCGGCCCTCCGGCCCTCCCAACCCCCCAGCCCCTTCGACGATGATGGCAGAAGCAAAACGCTTCGGAACGCGACACACCACACCACAAAAACAGTGGCTTGCCACCAGACGGCACCGATTGAGTGCCTGCCCTCATGCTGCCGGCGTGTCATTCGTGCTCCACATTGACTCGGTCCTGACGAGGTCGAGTAGATGCGCGCCAGTGTGTTCCCTTGTCTACTGAGGCAGGCGGCTGCTTGAGAAAGTGGACTTGGAGATTGTCGCAGGTCGCTTCGCAAGTACACGCAGGGCCGAGGTGCATTGGCCTTGCGCTAGTGTGGGGGTTCTTCTCATACTCCCGTGCCTCCCTAGCCTGCAATTTCCGACTGAACGTTTGTTCTTCCCAGCTATCCCGTCTCCGTCTCAGCTGTCTTTTGCCTGCGTGATATTCCGGGGCGACACGTTTTTGTTGCATTCAGTGTTGAACAGGCTGACACAGACACTAGAAAATTCAGAAACACCGGCTTGAGTCCCGCCGAATAGCCATTTGCGTCGTGATGATGTTATGGACCGTTTAAAACTGGGTGGTAACATGGCCCGAATTTCACCGAATCAGGACTCGTTAGCGTGCATTAGCGTCATGCATGCCAAGAGTGATTTGGTCCACCCTGGACGCTTTGCGTTGCCTTTTTCGTCTAACAGTTGGGAACTGCGCACGGCCATGTTCATCACCAACGGCCGTGATGCCTACTCCGGTCTGTACGGCCGGCTGGCAGTACGCTGAGTCTACATGGGGAAATTGTCTGACCCAGGCAACCTGCTTGCGTTGAACCAGCACAGACAGCTTTGGTAGCTTGCCACTCAGAGTGCCTCCCAGGAGACACATTGCTTCAGACGCTTGGTCGAGAACAAGCATGCTGCGTTGCCAGCAGATGCGCATTCTTATTGCGACCATTCTAATGATTGCTTGGTGCAGCTGGCAAGGCAGGTAAGCAAGTACGGGTAATAATATTCAGCTCGCACATGCTCAATAATTCGTGGGGGCGCCGCCAACAGCAGGGTGCTGACGGAAAAGCGCCGTACCACTCCCCCCACTGGATGAGAATTAACTTCTAGCGCCCGGGTTTGTATAGCTTAGCCAGATGAAATCCCGAATTCTAGAACCACTTCCAAAGGACCTGAAGCGTGGTTAATTAGGTAGTCTATCATTTGTTGCTTGTCTCCTCCGGCTTTGGAATTGCCATTTTCAGCCAACTGCCGGTGTCGAGGCTTCTCTGGGGGAGGTGATCCCACGTTGCTAGCTAGATCCAATCGAGAGATGTCTGACTCGCAGGAATAGAGGGATCTGCACCTGCTGCGTACCAAAAGTCAAATCTTTCTATTGCAAGCCCCCTTGAAGCCGCGGCTACACCCAGCTTTTAAGCTGTACTAGGAAACCACCCGTGCAGGGTGGGTTATTTAGAGGGCCTAGTGTTCTGTGGCAAGACCTCTGCATGCCACCAGACAAGGCCAGAAGCCAGGTCTGCCGTCGTACAATGCCAGTGGAGGTTCGGGTCGAGAGAGTCAACACTAACTACTGCGAGAGCACCAACAATGTGTGCTACCCTGGGTTATTGTACGTCCTTCGCAGTTGACCCGAGGCGTGGGGCAGAGCGAAGAGCGCGCAGTCTCTAGCCAGGCCCCCCCCACAAGCACTCTGCAGGATGGCGACGCTGTCGCACGGGAGGACGACTTGGGCGGAATGGGTCGAAGCCAACGTCAGCCAATGGCCGCCAGGCGCAATCACTCGCGGGTCGTGTGCCCCCACACGTATTCCAGGGATGCGTACCCGCGGGCCTTCTCTCGGACTGTCACTGCAATGACGGACGGCCAGAGCGAAGCTGGCTGCACGGGCCATCCAAAATATGCAAGCCCCATCTGGCCCGCTGTGGCTTCGCTAGGCCACACCCCAAGCCAGGGACGTCCGATTCCCTCGTGCCTATCAGGCTCGACGCTTGTCTGTGCCGCCAATTACTTTGCTGTGGACGATCCCCATTTGCAGCAAAGCCTAGCCTTAGTCTATAACCCAAATTTTTACTGGTGGGGAGTCGTCTTGCCGCTGGGTGTGTGCGTGGACTCTTTGGCCACTTTCCAAATGCCGGCAACAGTGCCAGTCGGCATCTCTTCAAGCGTGGTCTTCTTACCACCATAGTTAGGTCTGCTCGGGCGCTCATAGGCTGCTCGCCGCCCGAACGCATCTGCTACATGCGCCTCCAAGACAATTTTCTGCCGCCATCCTTACCCTCCTCCCTCATCTCTTGCCACAACTGACATGACGCCGGTACCTTCGAGTCAGCAGTTTCCAATCCGTCTGTCTACGTAAAACAGAAATATTCTTCGCCGCCATATTTCTCTGGCCGGTGCCTCTGGCGTTACTGGCTGATGCGCGCGCGACCCTGTGATACTAGGTAATGTCGAGCGCCGTGTATGGTGAATGTGGGGGAACCGCTACCCTGCGCGCTACCTCCGCCCTGTACCCGGTGAGCGACAGCTTCCCAGCTACATTGTCTTCTCAAAAAGCCGCTCCAGCTTCGGCCTCCTTCATTTCACCTGCCGAATCGCCTGAGAACAGTTCTGACCCCGCTCGTACCCCCGCAATTGCCGCACAAGTGAATCCTCACAACGATTCCGGCCTTGCCAGCACCCTGGATTTCCCAGAGCCAGAGGACCTGGCCTCCAATGACCTGCTGCGAGATGCCGTCTTCCCTGCATGGCAAGACGACGCCGGCGGTAGCTCCATCGATAGCCCTGAAGAAATGCAGAGGAAAGATCCGCTGGGCACGCAGATATGGAAGCTGTACAGCCGAACCAAGTCACGCCTGCCCAACCAGGAGAGGATGGAGAACCTAACATGGCGGATGATGGCGATGAATTTGAAGCGGAGAGAGCAGATGCAACTGTACGTATTTCCAGTATTTCCATGCTGTCGGCCCGGTTGACCGATTTGATCACCTCGCTGACCCGACCCTCAGGGCTCAACAATCGAGAGAGCAATCAGCCCGACGGGGAGCCAAGGCTGAGTCGACTTCTGCACTACCGCCCAGCGGCATTGCCCAGCTCAGACAGTCGATCGACACCGCAACGGCCGACCATGCTAACGATCCCATGAACCTGGACGAGTTCATCGTTCACACGTCCGTGGCATCTCCCGCCGGCCTACCTACGCCTTCCTCGAGCGACCCTGCTTCGTCGGGGGGCTCGAATCATCCACAACCAATTCCTATCAAGACCAGGCCGAACCTGCACCTTCTAAACCCCTCAGACGCCTCCCATGCGTCAGTGCCGGAGATCTCAATTCCAGGTACTCGCAACCATGAATTTGATTATGTGCAGAAACGCGTGCGGAAGACAAGCATCGATGAAAGGAGAGGTGTACGTCGCTTACTTCCCAAGCATCGACCAAAAATGCTGACTCTCTTTCAGAATCGAAAACGACCGGCAAACTTCTCACCCCAAGTCCCACCACTGACCGTGCCGACCAATGCCAACGCTCACGACTCGACCAATGGCATGCCAGAGTACAGCCTTGACCACTCCCATGTGAATACATTTAATGTCACTAACAACCTTCACACTCAAATGTCTCTTAACATCGACAACTTTGGCATGAATGATGATCCCATTCTCACCTCCGCCGGTCCCTACCACTCTGGCTTCGCTTTCTCACCCGGGGCATCCCCAATGGTGACCAATGGACCGTTTTCTTCCCTTTATCCCCAATCTTCCATCCCCTCCTCGCTTAATTCGGGCGACTACTACTCGCCGCCGCACTCGGACTACCCTTCAGCAGTGTCGACGCCTCAACCCGGCCATGATCAAGATGGGCAGCAATACTATGTTGAGCAGAGTGGAGTCGAATTCCGACATCCTCGAACCATCCCCTTCTTTGGCCAGCGCCAGAATCACCTGCTACCTCATGCCTCTCAGTTCTCATATCCTGATCATGGTGAGCATGGCTTCAGCGGAATACATGGCGTTGGCTCTTCCCCCAATCTGAGCAGGGATGCTTTGCATCACCAGCGCCAGCACCAGCACCAGCACCACCAGCACCCACAGCACCAACAGCATGTTGACCCCTCGCGTGTATTGGTGCCTGCCTTTGACAGGCGCTCTCCTGGAGCTTCTATGGCTGGAAACGACAACATGTTCCAATTTGGTGCCGATTCTGATAATGAAGATGACGACGGCAATTATGGAGAGCACGGTATGCTCATACAGAATGAGTTCGGCGCTGTCGGTGACCCCACCCTCGATCTCAGCTCTGGACTACAGTGGGACCCAAGCATGGCCGACTACGGCAATTCATCCCGAGCGAGCCTACAGAAGCAGGTCCGTATTGGAGGCACCGAGATGGTGGAGTCGGGTCATGAATGGAGTTCTGACATACCTTCGCGAACTCAAGGGTCCGCATCGTCCATCAGCGACATGCGCAGCCGAGACGATCCTCGAAGACAGAAGATCCCAAGAACCACATCTACCCCGGCTTTGTCTAGCATACAAGACTCAACGGCAACCTCACCAGGCGGGTCTGCCTTCAGTAGCAGAGCGCCATCTCGTCCAGGAAGTCCTGGTCCCAAGAACACGGATCAGAACGGCGTACCCACCACGTGCACCAACTGCTTTACGCAGACGACACCACTGTGGCGGCGAAATCCAGAGGGTCAGCCATTGTGTAACGCCTGCGGACTGTTCTTGAAACTGCATGGCGTCGTCCGACCTCTGTCCTTGAAGACTGATGTGATCAAGAAACGAAACAGAGGCAGTGGCAACAGTTTGCCTGTGGGCTCAGCCTCGACTAGATTGTCAAAAAAGTCGTCGCGGAAGAACTCGGTGTTGCAGCAGCCTGGGAGCAGCACGCCAAATTCTGGCCCGAGCGCGGGAGACCATAACTCTGCTTCCCCGCCTTCCATTCAAGGTTCGACCACCTCGGGATCCGCTGTGACGACGCCAGCAAGCTTCACTGGCACGACGGGCAACAAGACCGGCGTAGTGCCTATTGCCGCTGCTCCACCAAAACCAGCTGTTCAGCCTGCGATAAGTCAGACCCGTCCGGTGCAGGTAACTCCAAAACGGCAAAGGAGGCAATCGAGGGCTTCAACCAACAACCTGCCCACATTGTCTAGTAATTCGGCCGTGGCGAAGGAGGCCGAGATGATGGATGCAACGCCGCGGACAACGCAGGCTCCCGTCACACGTGCGAAAGCAGCAAGCCTGTCTACTGCTACCGCACCAATGACAATGGCATCTGTCATGCAGAGCAGTGGCATAGCGTCTGGCGCTACGAGGCCTGGGCCTGCCCTTGGTGGCAACAGCCAGGAGTGGGAGTGGCTCACAATGAGCCTGTAAGCTGGCGGACCATCACAACTCCTCTCTTCCCTGATATACACCTTTTGGGTGACGATGCTGGTCATCGCGTCGGCCATAAAGAAAGGTGGCCTCTACCACGCAAATCTCCTAAACGAAACTCGCCCATATGGACGACCGATACCTCGCTGATGATAGAGACCGTCCTTCTCTACATTTCTTATCCCCAAGTTCGAAGAAGCACGGAATGAAGAAATTGCCAAGAAACGAACAGTGATTCCCACTCTGGTTGATTATTCCCTACCAGGATTGGGACCACATTTGACGGGCTAATGAAGGCTGTGACGGAGGGCGCCGCTATATGCTTTGCTTTTTTGATGTGTGTTCATGATGATATCACCGCGTCTACCTTGGATACCTATTCGACAGGTGTTTGGTAGAAGTGCGCATTGTGCTTTTTGATACGAGATTTGCAATTGAGATTTGCAATTCTGATGGCAAATGGGATAATAAACGACGCCCGATCTGAATGGGCAGGGTCTTTACGCTTGGCTATGATGGGATGGTAGTGATTGCGGCAGCGGCTTGTCACGCCCATTCGCACACACAGCACACACTCATCCCGGTCGATTCGAAAGGTCCACCATAGATATGGGTTGTATAGTGTTAGATATATTCGACATACATTATGCTTTGACTTGTTGAAAAAACATCCCACCCCCCTCTGACTCCAGTTTCGCCAAATCAATCAATTCACTTGGTGGATAGTGCTCGGATGATGCCATTAGCACGTGGGCAATCATCGCGTGTCGCAACCTCGAGAGTGGGGCGATCGGTCCATCCGGGAACGTTTAACCTCCGAGATCTTATCTAATCAATGTCTTCTTACCTGCAATTTCCCATTCTTTCTGTTTTTACCATACAACGTGCTCCGATGAAGGTGTCACAAGCGCCTGCCTACCTCTAGAGAGTGTGAAAATTACTGTCAGCCATTGATTGAGTGATTATCGGTCATATCGATCTGGATAGACGTCTCTATCCCTTTCAGAGTTCCGCCACCAAGATGTCTGAACCGGACAAGACAACTACTGTGGTGAGCGAGACTGCCACGCCATCAACTCTGGTCAGCCTGCATCTCCTCTCATCAACCACGCCTCTGACCCATCTAGGCACCCGCTGCCTCTGAGCCAGCACCAGCAGCTCCCACGGAAACGACCAGCACCACGGATGCGCCAAATCCTACCACTACCACGGATGTGCCAAATGCCGCCACTACCACGGATACGACTAAGACTACGGACACGACTACGCCTGCAGAAACAGAGAAAGCAACATCCACTCCAATTCAAGAACTCTACGCCGCAGCCAAATCTCACGGCCACGGTGAGATTTGGGGTGTCGAACTTGCCGATCCCGATTCTCATATCCCCTCTCAAATTGTATTCCAGAAATACCTCAATGCCAACGACGGTGATGTCGCCAAAGCCAAGGATCAGTTGACCAAGACTCTCAGCTGGCGCCAAGAGATCAAACCTCTGGATCTGATTGCAGACACTTTCTCAAAGGATAAGTTTGGAGGCTTGGGCTACGTTACTGTGTACGGTGACAGCAGCCCGACTGCGAAGCCCGAGGACAAGGAGGTCTTTACATGGAACGTGTATGGCATCGTCAAGGATCTGGACAAGACGTTTGGTGATCTCAAAGAGTTGGTTCTTGCCCAATCCTCTTCCTCTTCCTCTGCTTGTACACAGTGCTGACAGCGTCCAGATTTCTCCGCTGGCGTGTTGCCTTAATGGAACTCGGCATCGCCTCCCTCAATCTACCATCTGCCACCAGCCCGATCACTGAAACTTACGACCCCTACAAGATCTACCAAGTCCACGACTACAAGTCCGTAGCCTTCTTCCGACAATCGCCTCAGGTGAAGTCAGCGTCGACCGAAACGATCAAAGTCTTTGCACAGAACTATCCTGAGCTTCTGAAAGAGAAGTTCTTTGTCAATGTACCTGCTATCATGGGGTTCATTTATGGGCTGATGAAGCTGTTTGTCGCGCCAAAGACAATCAAGAAGTTCCACCCAATGAGTAATGGCACCGGACTGGCTGCGGAATTTGGTGATAGTAAGGTGAAAGGACTAGCAGAGAAGCTACCAGTGGAGTATGGCGGCAAGGCTGAAGGGCTCGAAGAGCAGGGGAAGTCGGTGACGATAAGCTAGTGAATTGACATAGGGTTTGGCAAGATAGTAATGGCAGGAGAGTATAACGCAAGCACTGTTTGTTGCCTTTTCTCAAGAAGACAGAAAAACAGCACTGGTGTAGCTGCTTGAGCATGCATTGTTCGTCTAATGCTGTTTGCAAAGCAGGAAATCCTAGCACACAAGACATGGTAATTACCTCGTTGAGAGGGACAGAAAGAGTAGTCACGAAGGGGATGAGGATCGTGGACCTGATTGGCTGCTCCTCACATCTCACATGTTTGTACACATTGCCTATCATACCCCTCTGATGCTCTACAATGATGTCATTAGAAACCCGCGTGGTATCATCACATCATCCGACCCCCCCCTTCTCTCCCAGTAGACCAAGTTTGTAATACTATCAAATCTAAACACACTTGATTACATACACAACTCCAAACCTGCTACTGCCACGCCGACCGTCCGTTTGCTCGCGATCCCTCAGCCAGCATGTCCGACTTCAAACAGCCAGGTAGTTGCAACTCTCCCTGTTTATCCCCTTGCAAAAACTGCCTGACGCATCTCTAGGAGACTCCAAGTCCACAGCCGACAAGCTTCCTGACCTCCAACAACCAGGTGATTAATTTCAGTCTTTCTCATTCCATGTCCGAAAACCACCCCCCCAACTGACCAATCCCAAGGAGACTCCAAGTCAACAGCCAAGAAGCTCTCCGACACGGCCGCCTCCGTCGGCCAAAGTGTCCAAGACACTGCCGCTCAGGCGACTCAGAAGGCTGATACAGACAACGCCGCTGCCAAAGCCGAGTCCGTAGGCCAAAATATCGTTGACACTGGGAAACACTACTCTGACAAAACTGGAGTAACTGAAGCAGGTGACAAGACAGCGGCGGTGGGCCAGAATGTGAAGGAGACGCTTGAGCATGAGGCCAAGAAGCTGCATGTGGGAGGCGAGCACAGTGACAAGACAATATTGCAGCAGGCACAGGAGGCTGCTGCTACTGTCTTGAGCACAGCCAGCAAGGCAGCTAGTGGTATGTCCAGCCACTTGTTGGCTATTTGCTCACAGAGACATACATGATCAGTACTGACCAGTGCTTACAGACTTGGCCAATGCCATCTCCGGCTCTGGGCATCCCGAGAAGAAGTAAATACCGTTTTGTCGAATATCATTCTGTGGAGGCCTGCAGCACAGCACATACCTTGACTAATTCCCCTGTGGTCTGACTTTCAATTGCAAGCCCTCTGTTTGGAGAGCACAGTATCTCTGCTTGGTCATGAACTCATGAGCTACATTCTTGGCAGCGAGCTTTGATGTTTTGACTCGGATGGCAGCAAGCAGTCAGACGGACTTTCACTAGTAGTAACAATGGATGCAGCAATGCCATAACGGGTGATAGCACTTCAAACGGCATTTGATCGTTGAATTGGCGCTCTTGGTAACACTCTCTGTTCCTTCAAGACATTTGCTCTGTTCGTTAAATTTTGCTTGGCAGGTATAGTAGCTGGGCAGGGGGCCGGGAAGAGACAGGTATAGTACATCGATCCTACGGCAGCTGATACTGATAGGATTGAACTGTTCGTTCACGCAGCTGCATAATACTTTGCAATAGACATTCAGCCTCGATGAAAAACTTTTCGTCTCTACCCCACCTCAGACCCTCTCCGCATCAGGGGGATCGGCCTCCACCATACGCAGATGCAAATGTCAACACTCACGGCCGCTCATTGTATTCCACACTATCGATCACGGGGCAACCACAGTTGCAGCAGCCTTGAGCAGGACATCGACCACCTCCTGCTCTCTGCCCAGCATGGGCACATGGCTAGCGTCGATCTCGGTGACTTCGACATGCGCCCCGTCAGCCTTTGCTTTTTCAATGAGCTTCGCCTGCAACTCGGGTGGAATAATCCGGTCATTGGTGGTATGCAAATAATAGCTCTTCACATCTCGCCAGCCCTCGTGTTTGAGGGTAGAATCAAACGAAGCTCGCGAATGAAGCGTCATCTGGTCAAAGAACCTCTTGTGCTCGGTCGGGTCCGATAGATCGCCAAAGATGGACGCAGCGAACTCAGGGCTGTATTCGAGCTGCATGTACTCATCTTCGCCCGGCATTCCACCAGTAAGACCTTTGGTACTGTCCCCCACGGTGGGCAAGAATGCTGCAAGATAAACGAGAGCGATGATTCCGCCCTTGAGCCCATTTTTCGCGCGTGTTGCCTTGCTGAGCCCGTAGGCGGCCTCGGTACCAGGAAAGCCGCCGTATGAGCTCATCACCAGCACGACATCCTTGCCCTCGTCGTCTGCTAGACTGGTGATTTTGGACGCGATGGCTGCAGCATCGTCGTACATAGTCGCCGGCCCCTCAGCCCGGGAACTGTCAGTCGATTGAAGGATCACGTCATGCAGGTTTTCGGGTGACAGATTATGTGGAGGGGATGTCAATAGAGCTTGCACCTGTTGATACATCCACGGTCGTGAAAACGAGCCACTGACAAAAACAAAGGCGATATTGTCCTCAGACATGTTGTTATTCTTGTTATTCTTGTTGTTGGGGCTAGTGCTTGAGACCAGATCACACTTTCGATGGTGTGCTGATGAGTAGCAAAGGGAGAAAAATGTGTAGCACCCATTTCATTCTTATAGCCAGCTCCCGATACTTGAACTTACTCGTTGAGCTAGCACTTATCGTCTTCCAATAGTTAGATCCTAGTGCAAGCTTAACAATCCTGGGGTGCATAAAGGCACAGAGTAGGCTTAGGCTGGGCATAGCCATGACAGGATTACGTAAAACCTAAATAAGGCAGGCGCTGCCTTAGCATAGTGATGTCCCTTCTCAGCAACTGATCCGAAGGCCCTATCACGATGTCCATCGACCTTCGACCATTTTGCTCCTTGTCATAGGTCTTAGCAGCAGGACCCCTAAAAACAAAGCTGCAATAGTGAGCAACAATTGGATCCGATTGAAGCCTTTGCCGAGAATATCAAATGCACCACTAGGCGCGATCTGTGTGCTGAAAACATCGTGGCCGAATGCGAAGATTAGACTGGTACTCTCCAGCAACGAAGGGGTCGCCAGGATCTTCTCAATCCCCATGACTTCTCTCGAATGAGTCAAATACCATCTTGGATCTATATCTAGAAGCGGTGAGTATTTCGTGATGCCCTCTTCTTGCTCATCACGAGAAGGATCCCTGTCCACAGGTCTTCGAGCATTGAGGATCTCGCGAGGGATGGCAGCGATGGCATTTGACTCGGGCAACACGGCAAGGAGCCACCGACTTGTGATGCCTTGGCCTGTTTGAGTAACGGCTAAATGAGATATTGGCTGGGCGACCGAATATGCTTGCGAAATTATGTACGGTTTGGACCCGGCATCGGGCGAGAAGGACGAATAATTGAGCTTGGAAGAAAGCGGTCCACGATCATTGGAAGCCTCTGATTCGTACATCTCCGAAATGACTAGCTGTGTAGACAGCGTAGATGTTTCGGGGTCCTGGCTAGCGTACGCGAAAGCAAACCAATTCTCTGAGATAACAGCAGGGACTGGTGAGCCAGCTAGGACGCCGTGGTGAGACGAAGAATGTAGAACAGATCCAGTGACGGCATCGACAAGGTTGATAGTGATTGTATGCGCCGAGGTCGCCGTGAGAAGGGCCAGGTTAGGGGAGATATACTTGTACAGCACTGCCCGGTTCCCCAGTACAGTGCCAATTGATGCAACAGGCTCTCCATCCGCTCTTGAGACGGCAGAAGTAAAGACAGCACCGGGTTTGGGCCTCAAGGTCCAGGTTCGACGTGGCTCATTCCCGATAGTCCAACCAAAGGCTGTTCCAGCCTCGCTGATTGTGACAATGGCACCGTCTTCAGGTGTTGTCAAATCGCGAGGAACGTGCGGCTTGCCGTCGGCATCAATCTTAATGATGGCTTCGTGGGGGGTGGCTGGAATGGCGGCTACTCTATGGGCCGAAACACTGCCTGGAAGGTATTCGATGTGCTGCCCATTTGTTACATTCACCACTGCTAAAGAGCCGTCGGAGAGGGATGCAGTGACACGGCCATTTGCGGTGATCAATTGAGTGATCGTGGGCGAACCGTTGACAATATCCGCTAGCGATGTCTGCCACACAATCGCAAGTGTATCTGTGTTGAGAGCAAGCACGTCAAGTCGATTAGTGGAAAGCACAATCACCTTCTGCCCCACAAATCGATTGCGCGTCTGCGGAGCAGACTCAGTCGAGCCAGTTAGGATCAAGGGAATCTGCTGGATATATTGGGGCAGAGAAGCTAGGTCGTTCAAGTGACGCGACCAGCGATGGATGTATGCTGTAGTTGGATTGACTGCCGCTTCAGTTTCGAGTTCTTCCACGAGAGCACTCTGTGGGTTTTCGTTAACCCATGACGCGAGTGTGGTGTGGCTCAAGACCTCGGGTCGAGACCACTGGGGCTCTCCATTGCGTCGGAGGGAAAAGTGGCCATTGCGTGAAGTTTCTGCCACTCTGACGGCAAAGCCAGACTTGGTGCTGATGACTTCAGCGGTTGCGTGGAGGCCGGGAGCGTTAATAGCAGGGTTCCCCGTGCCTTTGAAAGGCCATGTGCCAAGGCGAGCATCCGAAGAGGACGCGTAAAGACTGGTCTCGGTGTCAGTAGTTCGCACAAAGAAGACTTCGGAGCCGGTATGCTGGGCAGCGAAGGTCGATACTCCATCTAGGGCCGGAAGCGTGTAGGCTTTGACCAGATCGCGGCTCTTCGGAGTGATGTGAAGAACTTCGGCCCACTGCCGATCTTTGGATTTGAGATGGACGAGGAAGTGAGCTGGTGTGGAAGAGCCACAGGAAAAGCTCACAGAAGCGCTTTGAGCCTCTTCTGCCTTATCCCCAACCGAAACTGTGGTGACCTTGGAGCCACCGAGAACGTTGACTTTGATACTCTTGTAGGGCTTCTCAGAAGTCACGATGAACGAATCAGTCGGGCACGATGCCACAGCCAGGATTTCCGAGTCTATCGCAGGAGTGTGTGAGCTGGTTTCTTTGCCGGTCGCCGGTTCAAGCTCGAGGACCTTCGTCTTGCTTCCAGCCAACAGACCATGCGACTTTGCAACGACAAAAACGGCCCGCTGTGAGACTGCTAGGAAGAGCACTGAACCCGCTGCTACGCCGGAATCTGCACGCTCCCAGATCCTAGCACCGTCGGTTCCAGCTAGTCTCGTGATGGATATGGCACCGTCACCCGACGCAGAACCAGACAAGAAGACCACGTCCTGGACTGCGGAGTCCGCCGTCTTAGCCGGCACCGTTCTCAAGCCTAGAACTTTGGATTCTTCGGGTAGCAGGTACTGCCATCTCAGTCTGCCATCCATGGCATCCCAGCTGCTGATGTCGTGGCCGAAGCCGCTGATGACCTGACCGTCTTTGTCACCAGCAACGAGAAAGGCATTTGCAGCGGCAGTCACTTCGGTCTCTGCCAGGGCCTGTCTCCACAAGAGGCTTCCGTTTTTCGGGTTGATGGCTCCAAGGAAAGCCTTGTCGGACAGGGTGTAGAGAAGCGAGGCATTCGATGAAGACTGCGGCTTGTGGAAGAAAGTGGTGTGCGGTTGCGGGATGCCGAGGAGAGCCTGGTGGGAGTCAAGGTGGAAGGCATCGTCGGAGAAGATGGCGTGTGAGAACTGTGCAAGGGCGAAAACCGCCCCCAGCACAGCCGCCGCCCTCATCGTCGAGCGTCGACGTGTGGAGAGGGAAAGGGGGGAGAAGGAGGAGGAGGAGGAGAGTTTACCGACGGCCTGGCGATGATCTAACAAAACATGTTGACAACCCATCCGCGCCAAGGCTCTCAGCCTCATTGTCTATTGACTCCTGTGCATCTTCCTCCCGCATTCTGGCAGTTTTTCATCTCAGGCAACCCCATTCATGGAGAGGACCTTGAATAATTGTATGCAGTAGGATGGCTGTCAATGCCCCGGCTTGCACCGCCGCTGCTCCGCCAGGCACGTCGCCATAGCAGGCACCTGCTAAGCCTGCTCACAGAATGCCGCGACTTAGAATCTGCCAAAAACGAGTTGCGATGGCTCACAGAGCATGCCCGTCATCTACAAAGTCCAGATGGTCACAAGCTGTGGCAACGCTCGCTGGCCGGATTTGTTCGGCGTCGCGCCCAAGGGGAACCGCTGCAGTACATCATTGGCGACCAGCCGTTCGGAGATCTTGAAATCCTGTGCCGGCCTGAAGTTCTGATTCCACGCCCTGAAACAGAAACATATTCCCGGAGTATTGCTTCATTACTGGAGGCACTCGGTCGATCTGGCCACTTGCTGCCTCCGGAGCTAAAGGTCCTGGATCTGTGCTCAGGGACTGGCTGTATCGGGCTCCTGCTTCACTCTCTACTGAGAAGGCCGCCATTCCACGCTACAAGCACGAAGAGGCTTTTGGTGACCGGTATAGACGTTTCCGACGTTGCCTTGAAGCTTGCGTGCCAAAATTTGGAGCACAACATCCGCCTGGGCTTGCTTCAACCTGAGGCTAGACAACAGGTCAGTTTCCAGCATGCCGACCTGCTGGGATCTGCCGAGCAACTGCTTCGTGGCCATGCTCTATCGAAAAGCGGGCTCTACGACGTGATCATATCCAATCCACCCTACATTTCACCCACAGACTACGCCGCTGGTGGCCGCGTAACAAGAAGCGTTCGCGACTACGAGCCCCTGCTCGCGCTCGTGCCTCCTCACATGGGCGATGATCAAGGGAACAGAGCGGACATCTTCTATTCGCGAATTTTACATGTCGGCCGACTAGCCCGTACCAGATTGATTTGCATGGAAGTCGGTGACGCAGCGCAAGCCGCGAGAGTGGCCCGACTGGCGGAGCAATTCAGCACTGATTACGCCGGCAATGTTGAGGCTCAGATTGTGGAGGTCTGGTGCGACGATGGCCATGTCAGCGAAGTCGACGTTTCACACCTCTACCAGTACCATGTCCGCGGGTGTGAGCGCGCGGTGGTCATCTGGAAAGGAGCTTGGGCTCACTGGCGGCGAAGTGTCTCAGGGGCACAGGTGTGTTCTTGAAATGTATCTTATTCAGTATGGTGGGAGATGACTGTTCAAAATATCATACTGGAGCGCGGTGAGAGAAGTCCTTCTCCAGGATCCTACAGGTGACCCGCAACAGATGGTTATTAGCGTCCAAATGCTAACTAGAGATGCAAGTACCTGCATCAATGTACCCATCATAGTGCGGAGATGCTCACGTAACACAATCGGCGGAGATATGGTAACCAGATAGATCTTGGTTGACTGTGACATCGACAGGGGTACCTTACTTCCCAGTCGATCATCTGTCCTGAAAGAATTAAATCGATGCCAGCACAAAGTGAAGACACGCGTTGTTCGATCACGGTCTCGACATTGCGTGCCACTAAGTAGATACTAGGGATGTAGGGCGGGCGCGGTTGATCGCGTGCTACAATCGTCGCTGTGCTGCCATTGTGTCCGAGATTTTAAGATGTGATACATCCCATGGCTTCCGAGCGTACGCTTGAGCGACCCCTCCGATAAGCAACAACGGGGTCCCGATCTCGCGGGTCTCCTCCAATCGGATTTGTTAGGCGCTTCGCTCACCCACGCGACATGCGAACGTGCCTGCCCAACTTTCGCCTTCGCACAACAAAACGTCGGGCTGTTTGTAACATGCCTGGACTAATTATTGTTTTTCAGTGGGCCCGAGGATCGCGAGTTTCTGTCAGCCCGTACAGTGCGCGGATCCCGGAAAACAGGATTGATTTTCTCCTAGGCAAAAAGTCTGTTAAGCCGAATATAGTGCCTCGTCAGTTCTCACCGCCTCTTCTGCCCGCTTCTGCTTTTTCAGCTTCGAGAAGCGCCCGACCCTGTCGGATCGACGCCACTTCGGTCACCGCAATGCATCTTCTCTGCAGGCACAGCTTTGGAGCGATGCTGCTGACACGGTCATTTGAGAGCACTAATACACTTTTAGTGTCACCCTCACCGTACCTCCGCCATGGGACGACATATACGGGCCCTGCCATTGGGATTTTGCCTCTGTGAAGGGTAAGCCGGAAAACTTGTCAGACTCTGCAGAGCACTGTCGGCCTCAAGATTATATCTGTTCTTGTTTGAATTTCCTGTCGTATATTGTTCTGACTCTCTCTCATCTCCTTGCCTACGTCTCCTCTCCAAGCCCTATCGTGGATTGCCTGACTGGGACTACTTACTTGACAACACGATGAAGCATCCTCTCAACCATGGCCGCGGAATCTACGACACCACCGGAGTGAAGAAGCCATTTGGCCCTCTACCACCACCATCTCCGCCTCAGACTCCCAGCCCACAATGAATCTCACATCACCAGCAGCACTGATCGCAAAGAGGTCAACAGCAACAGCGATGTGATGTGAGACTCCAAGTGCCCGACATGAATTTTTCCTTTTCCCACTGGTGGTCCGTGCAAACCTGGGTTGCCCTAATATTGAGTGTGTGTGCTGTTGGCTTCTTGTGGAAACAAAAAAGGTCGTCCCTAGGAATCTCCACGTGCAATATGGATTCTGGCACACACACCCTACACACTCACACCGATCATACTTTCGCTCCAGTTCCATTCAACATGTCCGTGCACCACACAGCACCTGATTGGTTGCATGGCAATATGGAGACTTTTCCGTCTCCCCCAAAATGATTAAAAAAAAACCAAAAAAGCACAAATAGTACATCAAGCTTGATTCCCAATGTGGCATGTCTTGCAAGGTGTCAAACCTAAGTTACTCGGCTTTAGACTTTGGGACAGGGACAGCGCAAGGTGAAAGTCCCTGTCAGACTCAGGTGTAGATACTCGTGCTCGGGCACACAAGATCCATCCAACTAGACACATCGACCTGATGTGCTAAGAAGAGAAGCGTCACAAATGTCATCAGGGTTCATTATCAGCTTGTCTTGTGGATAAGGATCTATAGTACAAATACATCTATTTGGTTAGAGTTGCATGGTTCTGTTCACGCATTCTGTGGTCTGGTCGGACTTTATCTATCCACAAACATCCTGGGTTTCCGGCGTGTGTGTGTACGTTGCCCTCTACCCGCTGCTGATTCTCGTGATCTCGTTTTGTAATAGCTTCTCCACTTCGCCTACTCGTGCCTGGATTCCGTCTCTTTCGCCCTTCGTAACCTGTCCTAGCACATACGCACTGACATCGTCTCTCTCCCTGCTCATCGGCCGACCAATCCCGACACCAATCCTAATGAATTTGTCGCCCAGCTCCGGTAGGACCGCTGCCCCGCGGAGAGTGTTGATCACGCTCTTAATGCCGTTGTGTCCGCGTGCAGAGCCCTCAGGGCCTCTTCGGACTTTGAGCACGCCTGGCGCAGTTTCCAGCTCGTCATGGAGCACGATAAGGCTGGTAATAGCATCAGAGGGCGTGCACGTGAAGGCTTTCCACGCTTTGAGGAGGCCGATACCAGACTCGTTCATCATGTTACTAGATTGCCATAATGTGAGTTCGGGGCGCCCAACATCATTGCCCGATGATATGCTGCCGCTATATGGTTTGCTCTTCTGGAAGGACGGGAAGTTGAGGTGCGATGCTAGTAACTTGTTCAAGATATGTCCAGCAGAGTGTCTTGTCGTGAGATAAGGACCAGGGTTTCCGACGGATGCAACTAGCACACGCACCGGTCTGGTGGCAGGGACCATCAGGTCGGAATGCACGGCAGTCAGTCGAGGCTCTCGGCGGGCACTGAGGGCGAGCCCAGAATCATCTTGTGTGTGCGGTAGGCGATGGCGACGGCGACGATGCCTCCGGTCGGTCTCGTCGGGGAGGTGGCCGGCGTCGAGCACGTGTTGTTCCCTCTCTTCTGCGAATCCTACCAGGACTAATTCAGAGGGCGATTGATACTCTACGTCCGCTCGGGGGCTCGATTGCGAAGGTTGCACAAGGCGTCGCCGCTTTGCTGAGTGGAGATTAGTCATTGATCTGATTGCATGGAGAAGACTGCTTGTCGATGAGGACTCACAATGAGGCAAAGCCAAGGGCTTTTCAATACGCACTGGTGCGTCTCTTTGTCTCTGTATCTGGGCCTTGGGAGAAATGAGTCGAAAAGCGGCGAAGGTTGCATATGCACCAAATGATTGGAAATCACTCACCGGACTAACCGTTTTCGGTAAGTTAACCTTAGGCTAAGCCGTGGTCTCTGAGGCTTTGGCAGTTGCGAGCCGTTGGTGTCTGGCGTTGATTCAGTTCGACGCTGCTGTAGCTGAGGCATACCATGTGCTAGTCGAGGATATTATGATGCCATGACTCGAATCAGCGCTCATATCCCCGGTTCACTACGGGAGATCCCTGCAATTCCAAGTCATCATCATCCAGCCGGTAGAGTTTGTCTAGAGCATCAGTTGTCGAGCTGGTATTGGCCGGTTTCCTCACGGAGGCAGTAGCACTGTGGGAGGCGGAGGCAGACGCACTGACGTCCATAAAACCCATCTCCAGGTCGCGGCTAGGCGCTGCCGAGGAGCCGCCTTCGTCCGCGGTTGTGTCCTCATCCGTGCTGGTCGACTTCTGTTTCGAGGTAGACTTGTGCCAACTTAAGTCCAGCTTCCGCTTGCCAGTGTCGCTCTTGGATGTGGCCGTGCTCTCTTGCCTCAGCCTCTTGGTGCTCAAATCACCTAGAATGTGGCTGTGGAGTTCATGCTTATGGCCACCCTCCGATCTTTCACCCGATGCTCCAAAGAACGACTTTAGCCTGAATGCTCGCCTGATCAGGGACCAGCTATAAGGCATATTGGCGACTATCATCGCAGTGGATGCCTCGCGACAGTACCAGAAGACCCATTCGGACGAGTAGGGGTTCGTGAAGCTGGCATGCTTACTCAAGATAGCACAAATCATTGTGAAAAAGCCGAAAATGAAGGGAAAGACAAGTAGTAGCTTTCTCTTGAGTTCCAGCTTGACCTTGATGAACAAAGGCAGTGGGATGGACATGATGAGGATATCGCTGGTAAGGTTGAAGACGAGATTAGTGATGAGATGATGGAGTGCCGTGGTACACTGTTGATTGTCCGAAGGAGTGGCCCAGTACTCATAGAAGGGCCGGCACCAGACTGCAAAGTACAGGATGTCCATAACAATGTACGTGACGGCGACGTATATGGCAGCCGCTTTGACCACATATCCTTGCATCAGGTTTTGCGTCAGGCGCCAGTAGAGAAGGAGGAGGCATGCTTTGGTTCCCCACTGGATGGCACACATGCATTGTTCCACGAGAAGAACTGTCTTTGAGCCCCAGGTTCGCTTCTTGATCTCTTGTGGTGTCAGGTCGACGGGATGCGCAGGGTCGATGAGGTTGGTGGACACGGTCAGGTCGACATTCAGGAATACGATGAGAACGATATAAAGACACTAAGACAAGGGTGAGTAGCTGGCTCCTGCCTCGGATTGCAGCAGAAACTGTACGGTCAGGAACAGCATTCTGCTTGTTGTCAGCAGGATTGCTCACTTCACCAGCAGCCGTAGGGACTCACAGGCCATCCTCAATCTGCAGTCGTTTCACCGACTTCAAGTGCCAAATTCGAGCGATGCTACGATCAGTCAGTAAGTGTCACTTCCAGGGTCCTGCCCCAAGGCTCGCTTCATACAATCGCCCGATGACTATGCACACCACGACCAAGAGCCAGATGTACGACTCGACTTTGAAATTCGTCATTGTGCAACGGACATGGGGAAGCTTGCGGGCGCTGGGAGCCACAGTATGTCGTCTTCTACGATAGAACGCCCGTCCTCAAAGTACAGGCATCTTTTCAGTTACATTGGGAGCAGAGACGAGCGCAACTATTTACGTCCCGCAGCTAGTACGCGTACAATGCAAGGCGCAAAATAAGCAATACTATCTACCAATTTACCACTACAAGGAGCTAGTAAGATAGCAAATCTGCGGACGAATGTGGCGCTAGACACGATATTAGTATAGCCGGCGGCCGTCAGGCTCGTCTCAGAATGCGTCTCAACTTCGCCGCTCCTTGTCTTGATCTGCGATTAGAGTACCCCATCTCAGCTACGGGCATCTCCAACGGGGGCGCCTACTTAGTCGTCCTCATCGATTTCCTACGTGCGATCTTACGAGCCAATCATATCGCCTCTCGTCTACCATATATGAATTGGTTTTAGCCTGCGGGTATCAATGGATTCTCCTTGGTATTGAGCTAGTCCTGATTGCGCAGTCGGTACGAGTCAACGAGTAATTGCTTTTTCTCCTAATACAACAGCGTCGTTTTGACAAGATCGGCTTTCATATCCGAGATATCGATTCTCTATTAACGGCCCATCCACTCTGTCTCATATATCATCGCCCAATTTGGCAGTTGCTAGGCCTGGAATGCCAGTAGGCTGAGGGCCCCAAAACCTCACAAAAAGACGGGGAATCTTGCCAATAAGGCCAAGATTCAGACATTCCAATATATACATGCTGTCATTCATGACAGCAGAATATCTATATAGGACGCAGATTCCGCCGAGATATATACCCTTGCCTTGAATACATACGTTTATCGACCTGCTTGCAGAGTCTCTTGGTTGTTTCCTGGGCCTCATCCTCCAACGTTCACTTGTGTGCTGTTGATACCTCAAAGGAGAGCAGTCTGTGGGCACTAGGCTCTCGGAAATAGATGTGAGATAGCTGCTTCTGGAGCCGACACCCCGATCAAGTAAGTTTTAAAGCAAGAGCTTCTTGTATTCGCTTATATTCATAATCATCTTGTGGAGTGAGTATTTGACAACATTGGGGGGGGGGTATAAGATCAGGTATGGCTGTTCTATATCGCTGTATTTCTGGCTTATCCAGTACCTTACGAGCATTTAGAGATGAAGACTACTTCGACCCCAACTAGCCTTAATGCAGTGGGATGCCAATTACAAGTAAAGTTCCAAGAAAAGTACCCAGGATACGGGAGTACTTTCTAAGTCTTTTTAGGCTTCTGGGTAATCCCCAGGGACTCTGTGGAACTTAGTCTTACAGTTGGGTAGTAGTTCTGGAATCCTCCTGGCTTTTGTATGTTCGAAAGCTCGGGATGTATAGTGCATGGTGGCATGCTTTTATACATTGGTTGTGCATTGCCTGCGCCGTCGACGGCTGCTGGCGGAGCCGTGCAAATAGGTAGTATCAGGCCTGTAGGCCTGGAGGGTTTTAAAGGGTCGATATCGAGAAGGAGAATGAGACAAGCGAAGGAAACAAGGGAGAGAATGATGGGATGAGAGAGACAGAAGACTCGAGATAGCAGCTGATCGGCGTGGGCTGCCTGCAACTATCTAATGAGTGTTCTGTCTGAGATTGTAACGGAGTGCCAGTTACAAGCATAAATATTACAAGTTCCAAGATGTGCCCCAGGATTTGGGAGTACTCTCAGTCTTTTTGGGCGATCCCCAAGTGACTTGTGGAACTTGGTCATGACAGCTTCCCTATGGCCTAAGACATTGCTCTATCGACTCTGGAAAGTAGCAGCGGCTACTTACTTGATACTAGATCAGCGAACTGATGTTGGTAGTAGCCAGTTACCCATAGGTCAGCAGGTAATATCAGCTTGCGGCGCATACTGCGGAAACTACAATGAGAGGTCGGGGTTCCATTAGGCCTCAAGCTGATCCCCCACAGTAACCGTAATACTATTGTCAGGATTCGCAAGCTCTACCCAGTCGTCTCGGACTGTCTGTGTGCTTTGAGCCAAAGAGAGATGAGAGCTTAAATAGCGACGAGGAATACAATGAAAGGATTCAGAAGGCACATTTTAATAAATGGAAAATATGCCAATTCAATAATTCAATAAAATTATAGAGTTATGTGATCAAGTGAGAAATAAAAGGCTTGTCTAGAGAGTGTATGGGGATGGGCTTGCTAAGCGCAAGGTGTGATGTGATTCTGAAACGTACCTGGTTCGCCTGCAACTTGTATCTGCAGCCATCTAGCCCCTTCGCAGGTGCTGATCCTGATCCCATCAAATTAAAGAGGGCAGTTCAGTAACCTTACTCTCCTGTATCTCTAGTGACACTAGATTGACAACAAATCCAACTAGTGTGTACTAAGGAGTGTGGCAGAGCATGCCCACTGGTGGTAATATAACGTGGGTGGCTATCTACAAGACCCAAACAGGATGGAGTTGCCGACTTACAAGGGCGCTTATCTGAAGCCGGGTTTGAGTGCAGCAACCAGAGACTTACACTGAAGCAACACACCAACATGTTGAGCCTTCAGGGTTCAACATTAGACTTCTTTAGTCACCAGACCAGATCTGGCTGTAAAATGATAATGTCGCAGTAGACTTCCATAAGCTCCCGTAGCAAATACCCCAAATACATCTCTCTCGTTGAGGAACAAACAAAGCATTCGTCAGTCTGCCAATGCCATACAGGTGCGTTTGTGAGAGGGCAATCTGCGTGGCCCTAAATCTGCCTTAGTGCAGTAAGAGCGCAATCCGTCCAATCTAAATGCATGCATGGCTCAGGGTACCCAAGTGGACTGACCGGTCACAAATAGCCGAAATCGTGCAAATGGCAAGTTCGGAGACGTGATAGCCCATACTTCTCACGTGTAAACACATAGATTTTGCCTCAATGCACTGTGTCCTGCGCTTTTTTTTTGGATAGAATGGTCTGCACCGATCTCCGGGAGAGATTGGAAGCCCAAACCCTATTGCCAATGCCCGTTATTCAGACGGGTTGGGTATTCAGTCCTTCATGTCGGCCGCTTCAAGGGGTGGGCTTCAGTATTGAAGATGTAGGTATCGAGACTGATTAACTCGGGTTCACTGTACAGGAGGTATAGATATTTCAGCGTTTCAGCAAGCCAAAAGCTTTCCATGCGGTCTTGTTTGGGCGGCAAGCCATCTGAGTCAGTTGCTGTGATATCATCTATTGCGGCGTTGGCATATCGTGTGGTTGTGATAGCTTCAATTGCCTTGAACATTTCCCATGCAGCTTCGCGGTATGACTCATCTCCAGAGATGCGATACATAATGAATACACTTTCCAGGGCTTCAGGGCGCAGAATATATCGACGGTCCTCCATTTTGGTAAAGCCTTCCGGCAGCTTTTGTTCCGCAATGATGTCTTCAATCTTGTGATTCTGAGCGTTGCTACCGCTTTTCTCACTGACAGAGGCCTTCCAAAGGTCCCTGTCCCAGGTGCAGTCTCTGGCTGATATGCATGGGACAAAGTGACACAGCTCAGGCATCACACCGCGCGGACCGTATTTGTATGCCCAGATACACCCATCAGTAATTTTCCGACCTAATTCAATATGCTTCTCATCAGAGAAGAGTCGGCCACCAAGAGCAAGCATACCTCCGGCGAAGCAGGTAAGGTGTTGGTTCTTCGGTTCGAGAATGACAGACAACCCGTTGTCACTGGTACGGATATCTCCCGCCATTAATATATCATCATTTGTAGGAATCATAGGCCTGAAAAATATGTGTTTGGTTGCTGCTGTAATGGAGTCTTTGTAAAGCTTCTCATAGACAGGAGAAAGTCCTCCTAGCAAGGCGTACTCCTTGGGGAAGTATTCATAAAGTGAGTCAGACATTCCACCAAAAGTGAAACTATTGTCCTCAGTTAAGTTCTTGTCCTTGGGATTAACAACAATAGGCCACAGTCCTGGAACCTTGGTCTGACTTTGCTGGGAATCAAAGAGCGCCGTGATCCGTTCAATGGCATCATACCATCTCATATCACCTGTGAGCTGGCTTAAACGGGTAAATTCAAGCGATAGAGATCCAAGCTCAGAAACAAGCATGCCTGAGGGAGCCTCTTGTCGCTCTCCATTAACCGCCTTCTTCCAGTCCCATCTTGTAATAGGCATATGGTTCGGTGTGTCAAAAGGGACCAGCAGCATTTCACCGATCTCGATAGCCTTATCTAAGAGAATGGTTAATCCACTGAGATCATAAGCTGCAAGGAAACCCCCCAAGTACCGGATGGTAGTTTCGAAGATGTTGACAGTGTTGTCAGTCGAAGTTAAAAATTCAATCTTTGAAGCACTTGCCGCTGCCTCGTAAAACTCGGATTTGAGATCCATGATCCACAGTGTGTCAAGTGCGTCAACAAGAGTAGCTGCCCAACCTCCAAAAGTGTCACGTCCATAGCCAGATATAGGAGACAGTTCATCTCGCATCCAAGCCCTAGTTCTGTATGACTGCCAGCATTTGACAAATACATCTTTGATATGCTGTCTGCGTTGCAAACGAACTCTTTCAACCTCAGCACCTTCCTTCCCAAATCGATGCTGGATAGGCGGAAGGCGCTTTGGGCGACCCGAAGGCAGAGGGGTCAGATCGCTAAGCGGATAATGTATGGGACGATGATTCCAAGGGGAATGACCATTGCTCGGCGCTTGGGTCACGCCTGGAGGGCCAGTATGCCCCATAGAAGACTCTCCATAATTGTAGATCTGGAAGAGAAAGAGCAGGGTGGCAAACGCAGCAAAGACCAAAAAGACGTAACGCCGTAGTATTCCCATGAGACTGGCTATATGGACAAAGATCAAAGGAATTGGGGAGAAAATTAAGGAGAAAGGAGACACAAGCCGCTGGCTGGACAAGGCGTCAAAAGAAGTCGCGAGATTCTGACCAATCATCAGCCAGCATTTCCTCTAAGTGGGATAGCTAAGAGCTAAAAATTGGCCTCTGCCGGGCGGAAGTCATCCGGGCGGAGAAATATTGACAGTTGCGACCTGGTTGCGGCGAAATCACGTTGTTTCGGTCAGATGTAAATTGTAGTCAAGCTCCAAGCACTTCGAGTTACGGGATGCCCTAGCGTGGCCTTAAGAGTGATGACAGGGCGGACTAATCAGCGAGCAGACCGCAAAGTGGCAGATTATGCAGCAGGAAACTTGATCTCCGCAGAGCTGCTCACTCCCACGGTGGCTTCTTTAATCGAATAGAGACATCTCATTGACTGAGATTTAGTTCAATATCTCCACAAATAATCAGCGCCAAGTATAGGATACAAAAGTTGGCAGGCAGACCCCTTTGAGGCGCCACCCAATGCGAACTACACTAGCTGTTGGCTGCATATTCCAATAGCACGACCCTCACCCGAATCTAATCAAAGAGAAAGCTAAAATACCCAGGCGTGCCCTCAACCCAAAGCTAATCGAAGGGGAGGTCTATAAGATCGAGTCTTGAACACCTTAAAAGAGATTAAGCTAGCAGTACTAGCTAAGTAATTAAGCTTATTACTCCCACCCAATATAAGTGAGGATGTTATAGGTATTGCCCATTAATTGGCAACTGAATAGTAAAGGGTTCCGTTTATGGAAGCCTGGGAGCCTAAAAGAAGAGAGTTGAGGTCCAGAAAAAGGGGGTGGTGGCCTAAAAGTACAACCTTCTGTAGGCATAAGGCTGAATTCTTATTTTGGGGAGTCACGTGATCCGTATTAGGTGGTAGCACCCAAATTCGGCCTGTACAGTGGGGCAATTTGGTATTAAAGTTGGCCCGGGCCGGAACCGCCCTGCTATGTATGATCTGTGATACAGTCCGACTGTAAGATTTACAATTCTGAGTGAACCCTCGCACAGTATACATGGCTACTAATACAGGCAAGCCTATTATCTTACTGCTCTCTCTTCGTTTTCAACCCTTTTTTGACGAGCAGCATGCCAATCTTCTTCATGAAATCTCAACGAGAGGATTGCTCAAACGATCAAAGAAAAAGAACACAGCTAGAAAAGTGCTCCAAGCGAAACCATCTGCAGTTCTGGTTACAGATGAAGCAATAAGTTTGCGAGAAAACCTCGACTTGTGGTCGGAGGTTGTCCAATACACTCGGGAAGGTGGTACTACTGTCATCATGGGGCACTTCACCAGCTTTGCCACCCCGCCCAACATAAAGCCGATGTTCAGTCTCGCCGGACTGCCGTGGGAGTCGGGCTCCTACCAGCGGACGACCGTGAAAGTCAACCAGGAGGTCGGTGATGATTATTTCCCGCCCGGCTCTCTCCCTGAAGAATACAGTCTCTGGCACTTGCGAATGAGTCATGCAACCTTGGACCAGATCTTGGCCAGTGCGAATGATGCTTTGACAGTAATGAATCCCGCGAGGCCTTGCTTATTGAAGTCTTCCTGCCTAATCTCCTCTATTGGCCATGTTGGAGGTGCGCGATTTATGTATATAATGGTGTCCTAGAAAGAGGGCTGCCATATCGGCTCCGTTTCTGCTTAGGGGCCGGGTCGATGACTGTTAACTGTAGCTATGGACCGTTTCGTGTGACTGTACCCGCCAGAGCCCCACAATAAGAGTTTAAAAAATTAACCATTTTGCATTAGAGGCAATAACGCTTAAACTTGTACCCCCTAGGTATACTCGTATATGGAAAGTTGCGAAGGTATGTTACTAAGAAACTACAAGTCAATATGAATATAATTAGACATTTATTTGTACTGTGGTCTCCCATCGACTAATATGTGGGTATCATTTTTTGCACCAATTGCTCTTCAATTAGTTAGTTGCGCTGCCGCTGTGCCTCCCTCCTGGCATGAACTTGATGCTTTATATGTAGCATACTAACCGACCAATTCCTCTCCCCATATGCATAGTCCTCTGAGAGTGTTGTCTAAACCCGGTCCAACCTCTGTATCAAGCAAATTCATACCTTTGTCTTCGCTTGCATCTTCCTCATGGCTTCCCTATGCGCTTCCTGCATATCTGGTCGCCTGCTCAACTGATCTATCGCAAACTGTTGCTGTTGCTGAGCCATCCTCTGCTGCTCTTCCATGGCTTTCTTGTGCTCTTTGTCAAGCAGCATCTGCGCTCGTCTGGTATCAACCTGTTGCAGAGGCATACCACTCACAACCACATCTTGCTGTTGAGACATACGCCATTCGGCCAGAAGACCCTGTCTACGACCAGCGTCTCCACCCGTACTCTGCTGTTGTGGTTGCCGTGAATCGTACGAGGCAAGACGCGTCTCGGAGCGTAGGGCTGCAGGAGTGAAACCCTTTACACCAGAGGCGCCCCCGGACAGTCGTCTCTGATCGTTTAGGTTTGTCGACGAATATGATCGAGTCACCGTTTGTATTCCCTGAGGAGTTCCAGGTATCCTTGCACCTGCAATGCCGTAGTTTGCCAAAGAGGATGAACTCGGTACGTGGTTGAGTATTCCAGCAGAGCTCTGCCGGTAAAGCCCAGGCGTTGGAGTGAACCTGGCAGGAACACCGTCTGCAACAGGCGGAGCTGCAAAGCTTTGCCTTGAAGTCGTATTCGGAGGGATCCACTTTGGCTTGGATTGAACGGCTCGGTTTGATGACACCGTAGGCGAGTGGTTGGAACCATTGATTGCATCGGATGTGGTCTCGCGCTGTGAGGCAATCTGTGGTGAAGTTGCCGTTGGTGAGAGGACTCTATCAGGCGCAGCCTCTTCGGTTTCCTGCCTTTCAGATGGCGACGCGTGAATCTGGTCGGCGTTGGCGATGACAACGCCATCGGCCGTGGTTGAGGTTACCAGAGGTGGTAGTGAGTCTGGTTTTGCTGGTGCAAGCTGGTCGGCAGTCGGCTGCAAGGGTGTTGGCGACACAGCGGGTGAAGGTAGTCCAAGCTGTGTGGGAGGTTTGGCGTCGATGGCTTTGATAGTTTCTGGCTCATCGAAAATGGGTGCATCGGCGGTAGTAATGTGCTTTGCCCACTCATTCGTTCGGTAAGATGTCACCACATTGGACACACGGCTGGGTACATGGTTGAGTGCATCCGGGGTTAAGGCCTCGGTTGATGATGTTTTGGCAGTCAAGTTAAGAGATTGTGAGAGTGGATCGGAGTGTTGCCGTGGTCTTCCTTCGGATGAGCGCTTAGCCTCTTGACAGAGTCCTTTTTCGTCGTCGGGGGATGGTAATGATACTTCCGGCGCCTTCTGCGCCTCACAGGTCAACTCTTCTGGATCGTCAATATCATCTAGGCCGACCAAAAGGGCAGGTGGAGAGGGCGGGACTTGGCGCATGCCAGCTGAGCTGTCTGCTGACTTCTGCCTTTGACTCTTCAGATCTTCAGAAGAAGCCGCAGGGGTGACAACAATTCTGGGGGTTTCTGAGTCAACCCTTGCAAGTCTTGCCGGGATGGGTTCAAGAGCAGTGTCTTCGTCCTCGTCAAGAGTGGCGACAATTGAGGAAGGCCGACTGTGGATTGATATTGGCCTCATAAGAGTCTCTTGAGACTCAGATGTCATGCCGAGTCGTGGTGAGAGAGAAAGCATTGACTGAATTGACAGACGCTTGGATGCTCGTTCGGTTCCTTCGATTGCGCTTCGGTCTTCTGTTCCTTTTGATGATAGCGCATCAGACTTTGCTTCGTCGCGGCCTGTAGGGGGTTGGGAGGGATGTGGTTGAAGCTCTGGGCCGTGCTTGGCACCCTGAAGACTTTCGGACGAGGTCCGCTCCTCAGAGGGATCCTGAGGTGAAATGGGTGAATAAGCGGATTTCGAGGCTTCTTCGTGGGTGTCTTCCAGCTCTTCAGGGATCACATCTTCCGCTACACTGCTGAGGCGCATAGCCTTGGAGCTGTAGGCCGAGAGTCGTTTAGTGGTCACAGGTGTCATTTCGACGCCCCCAGACGGGGTTGGGTGGGATGAACCGGGGACCTCCGAAGAGGAGAGATGGGCATAACCTTTCTCCGAATGGGTATCGGTCCACAGGACGGTGTTCCGCTTAGCGTGTGCATTGTCACTGTACTGGCGCTCCCAAACAGCCCTGTCTTTGTCGTTATGCCTCTCGATATGGCGGCCAAGGGCTTGCTCCACGGCCTCCTTGCGCCTTTGATCTTCCATTTTGGCCTCTTCTCGTTTGTGTTGTTTATCGCGAACGATCTTCCATAGTCTGATCTGTGACATGACGCCAATGATGGTACTCAATAAAATGACAATCGATTCAACTCTGGCACCACGAGTGATTGGATATGTTGATGTACCAAGCGGGAAGATGTTATCATTCAGGCCCCAGATGTATACCCAGAATTCCTTAAGCCCGGCTCTTGAAAAACAGTCAATGCCAAGCACGACGGCAGTGGATCCGCTAAAAGCGGTAGAGGCGATCATGCCGTAGACTCGAGTATAGTGGCTAAAGGAAAGAGACCAAAAGACGACACAAAAGCCGCCTACAAAGATTCCCTTTCCGGTTGGATTGCTGATTAGGCCACCGGCTGTCAAGGTAAGAAGCCACATGCTGAGGCAAAATCCTCCGAGAAGACAGCCAAGGCCCTCTGTAACCTCCTTAAAGATCAGAGCGCCAGCACCGAAGATCAGCCCGGTCATGACGACGCCAACAAGGTAACCGCCTTGAACTGCGTCACTGATAGGAGGGCTCATAACGTAGATAATGAGAACGGTGACTGAGAGGCTGGCCAAATAAGCTGCAGATAGAAATGTGTGAATCCATTGGTTTTTGACACCTATCAGGACGTATGTGATGCCTGTCAGGATCAAAAAAAAACCTCCAATCCCAAATGCAGGAGTGATGCGGGGTTTAAGCGGCAAGGGATTTGCTTGCTGGTGAGAAGCCGTGGCGGTGGCACTTGCGGCGCTGGTAGTAGTCGAGGAGCTCAAAGTAAGAAGGGAAGACGAAGACGTGAGGGGGGTAGAAGTCGCTGAGCTTGATGGGATGCTCGAGCTGGCTGTGGTGTCAGTGTGGTGGGTGGCAGAGGCAGACGTTGACACGGTACTGGACGACGGGGAAACATCGGTGCTAGTGGATGGCGTGCTTGCAGAAGTTGGGGTGCTTCCATCCGTTGACGACAAGGTGGGCTGGTTGCTAGTTGTGGTATCCTGTCGTCGCCATACATGTCGCGTGTATGAGCCTGGAAGGGCGCTCAGGATGAGAAAGGCGATCCATGGAAAACTGATGACCGTGTTGAACCTCATGTCTGGAAACTAAGCAAAAGTCGGGTGGCACAGCGAGGTATCACGGGTCGAGCTGGAGATGAGCGACCATTGCCAGTCACGTTGGCAACGGTCGAGCTGGAGCAGGTATTGAGAGATGATGGCCCAGCAACTGGGTCTAGAGAGCGGTGTAAAAGGATGTGATGTGCGGGGAAGGGAGAATGCAAAAATGTCAGGGTTAAGACGTCAAACGAACAATTCCCTGCTGCAGAAGGCAGGGGGAAAATAAATATCGGTCGGAGGGCATCCAATATGATGGCTCCGCCGTAAACCTACCTTTGGAGCAGAAAGCACTCCGAGTGGCTGGACAATGGGGAAGAGTCCGCTTAATACCCCAGATGATCCATGAAGCTTGTTCCGCGACAGGCTATGTGAGCCACAAGACATTGACTTCGGAAATTTGCCTGCTGGCAGCTCGTATTGGATCAACACGAGCATGACACGTTGCGGGCTTGCTGTGGAAGGTTGGCGACACTTCCACGCGGCCACAGGGTTGGCGAGAAGGTCACAAATGGGTGAAGGCGTGGGAATGAAACAGCTCGACGGGTGCCCGAGTTCAAGTACTGGCTCTGGGAGGCTGAGAAAGTGGTCAGCGGGGTTGCAGGAATAGGGCAAAGTTGGTGGAAGTTGTGTCAGTGCCATTGGCTGCGGGAAGTTCCGCCATGGCCGAATTTCCCGATGTTGAAATTGCACGTCAGGTACGCTTAGCCCTATTTGACGACATTTCGTGGTGCCTGGAACACTTTCACGCCATAAGCGGCAAGATTTCCCTTCAGCCACTCGGGTCAAGACAACTTCCTCGGATCTACCTGGATTTGGGGTCTCCCCTTTTATGACTGTACAGTGGAAGGCTGGCTGTGGCATGACGACAGCAGGATCAGCACGTCATGGCCAGCCCATGGCAGGCAAAGGCAAGTTGGCCAGAGAAGACGTATCCACTGCCAACGTGCTAACGGCCAACTTTCTGATTGAATGGATGAAATTAGGAGTTGTCCAGGCGTGTCGGCCAGAGTGCGAGCTGCTGTAGTGGACACGAGAGACGACGGTAAACTACAGAGCTCTGCCGTCCACGAAGGCCGAAGCCCTCAGGAGGCGCATCTCGTCGATGCTGCAGCACGGTTGGCAGAAACCTTGAGCGAAGGCGCGAAAGGCTCTTATTTCAATTGGCAAGAATGCTTGGCAAGAATGCTTGGCAAGAATGCTGGGCGAGAGTGCTAGGCAAGAGTGTGCTGTTTTTGGCGGCTGAAAGAATACGTGGTAGTGTAGTGCCTCACAAGGCTGATGATCATTTATCAAGGCTCGGATTATGCATGTTCGGTCGCTTGACGACGCGAAATTCAGTTTGCAGCTCCACAGGGCCCGGGGGCGGGGGTGGAGGCTGTCCACGTGATGTGGTGAATGACATACCCACCGCTTGATGGCCTGATGGGTGTCAATCTGAACTCTGAACCAACGGCGTCGTTGGCATGGTGTTGTGGCCTCACCTCGTCTTTGTGCAATCGCTTGGCTGCAGCCGCATCTCCGACTTGTCCATTCCCTTTTGCTCTCGGCCTCTTCGTCTCGTACGTGCCGCCCTCGATGTCGGCCAAAATCGCCAAGACTCTCGCGCGGCAGCAAGAGAGGTGAGCCGGGGTGGGGGGGGGGGCGGCCTCCCTCCCCCCTTCCCTGTACTTCTTCTCTCATTGCTCTGTCTAATATGGCGATCTCTCTTGCAGGATAGCAGAAGGCAACTACTACGAAGCGCACCAACAGCTCCGCGTGGTGGCAACGCGGTACCTGAAAGCGTCGGACTACGCCTCGGCAGCTCGTGTGCTGGGGGATGGCGCCCTTCTGCTGCTTAAAGCCAACCAGTCAGGCTCAGGGTCGGACTTGGCGCTGATGCTGCTGCACGATGTGTACAATGGCAAAGACTCGCCCTTCCAAGAGTGCACCCAGGACAACAAGCAAGGGCTCCTGAATGTGCTCGAGGCGTTCCCTGCCGACGAGCCGAACCGAAAGCGGTTCATCAACGACATGATTTCGTGGTCGTCGAGCGGCAAAAATGCCGAAAGGTTCCCGTACGGCGACCCGGATCTGCACCATGCCGCCGGCGCTCTGTATGCGGCGTCGGGCGACGCGTACGACGCGGAGCGGCACCTCCTCCTGGGGACATCGGCCTCGGCCCCGCTGCTGGCGTCTCTGCACTACGCCTGGTACACGCTGGACTCTCCGCACACGGCGGCCTTGTACGCGTCACGGGCCATCCTGCCGTATTTAACGCTGGGCAATTTGGGAGCGGCGACAAGGGCGCTGGCCCAATTCACATCGCTGCTGACGACGTCGAACCCGACGCTGCCGACGCAGTCGATCGACAGTTCGAAGTCGTCGCTGCGCATCTTCCCGTCGCTGCCGCTGTTGAACTTTCTCTCGCTCCTCGTGTTAGCCAGTGCCAAGGCCGACCGCTCGCTCTTCACCCAGCTGGGCAAACACTACTCGGCCCATCTGAAAGAAGTCAATGACCTGTGGGCCGAGGCGCTGGCCAACATTGGCGAAGTGTGGTTTGGCATTAGGATACCCAAGCAGGGTGGAGGCAATCCGCTGTTTGACATGATGAGCAGTATGATGTTTGGAGGTGGCGGTAGAGCTGGTGGCGGCAGTAGTGGGTCGGGCAGCACACCCCGCGCCGGCACACCGAAAGCGAAAATAGAGGCCAAGGCTCCGACAGCCATGGACCTGGATTGATCAAGATGCTAATGGTGGACGATGAGTTGGGCCACACAGACTTGTGCAGATTCACCCCCATAGAGATGAAAGACAAGACGCAACAAAGCAATCAATTTTACACTCCGTTCCACTGTTCTCTACGTTCCCAGGCGCGCCTTGCTTGTCCAAGAGCATTGAAGAGAAAAAAAAGGGTGGACGAAGATGGATTTTCATTCATAAGCAGTGCCGACGCCGGCGCTTCCGCCCATGACCATTCCGCCTAGGTCTTGGTCGAGTCCTCCGCTGTGCACCCAGCTTCTCTCCACCTCGCCAAACATCCAGGCTTCCTCCTCAGCTCTGCACACCTCCCTGCGCAAGGCAGATTTGAGATGATTCATCAGCTCTTCCTCCTCTAGGTCTTCGCCGCCGCCGCCGCCGCCGCCGTCGTGCCGACTCTGGGCTCTCGGGTGGCGGCCCAAGCCGGTGGTCTTGGCATGTGCGGTGCGCCTGGCATATTGGCGAGAACGGTAGCGAGCCATCAAGCCGTCGATGTGAGCGTCGTGGCGCTGGGATTCGAGGGCTTCCTCGTCGCCGTCTGTGGGGGCTGCGGTGGCGGGATATGCTAGGGAGCCTGGTGATGATGAGGATGCTGCTGCTGCTGCCGCCGCCGCCGTGGCGGGAGGAGGGTGGACTGACGACGGAGCTGTGGCGAACGGATCGTGGCCCGCTTGACCGTAGGGTTGTGCACTGGCCGATCCCGCATGGGTCAGGCTTTGGACAGGGTCAGAGTCAACTTTTCCGCCGTGTCCTGGATGTTGATGGCGGTCATCAAGATCATGCGCGTCTTCTATTTCATTATCTTCATCTTCACCATGCTCGTCCTCGTCGTGACCGCCGCCGCCGCCGCCGCCGTCGTCGTCTAGTCTTAGACGCCTAGGCAGAGTGGGCAGCCGAGGGAGCAATGGCTTGCCGGTGGTGGGATCTCTGGCAATGATAGAGGTGGGAAGCGGAAAGAGGGCAGCCGATGTCTGGGGGCTAATTGGCCGATTCGGACTGATTGTCGGGTCGTATGCGGAGAAGGAAGGGTGCAGCTGCGGTGGGCGTGAGGTAAAGGGTGATGGATGTGGAATACTTGGCTGCGGCGGGGCAAATAAGGGCAGAGCCTGGGTTCGGGGACTCGAGGCCGAATGCGATGCAGGCAACTCCGAGGTCTGGGTGGAGGCAGGGCGGCGAGAGAGGTGGGCGGAGAAGAGGTTGCGGCGTACGGGCGCGCGAGGCGGGGAGGGTTCAAGGTCGAAGGTTGGCGAGAGATTGGGACGCGCGGGGTCGGGACGAGAGGTTGAGGGCGCGCGAGGGGGCATGGCGGGGGCGGTAACGACAGAGGCGGCGCACTGGATGTGTTTGGCCGACAGAAATATACACAAGGTAATAATAGTACGGCGACGTCAATGTTTACAGGCGCGCCCGCGTATCCACTGCCCATCCCCACACGCGGTCGGCCCACAGGGGGGGTGTCAACTTTAAGCGAAAGGGCCGCGGGGCCTCCAAGAGGTCTTGGCGCATTCTGGTGCTACAGTAACTTACAGGCCCCTGAGCAAGCAGAGGCTGCCTCAACAAGGCTCATTCATGATGTAGTCGATAGTATTCGAAGACTATCATCAAAAGTTGGAAAAATGATTTTGGATCCCCCGCCCAGCATTTCCCGCCACGGTGCTCTGGCATGGAGTCCGAGGTGCTCTATCGCTGTCAAGTGCCATAGCCTCAAGCACCATCAGGGGTATCATATATAAAATCCATCAAACGACCCATCGACAATGGCCACCTGGCCAGGAGCCTAGTCCTTGTCGAGATCTTGGCCCTCAAAGGCCGGCAGTCTCGCCTGCACATCCTGCCATGTCTCTTCCCCCTCAACCAAGGCGTTGATTGCCGCGACTATCTCGTCCTCGCTTGCTCGCACCTGCTTGGTGGAGTCGCGATCCCGCAGGGTGACGGAGTTGTCCTTGACTGTTTGGAAGTCAATCGTGATGCCGAGGGGAGTGCCAAGCTCGTCGTTGCGGGCGTATCGCTTGCCAATGGACGCCGACGAGTCGTCGGTTTTGTTGGCAATGCCCAGCCGGCGCAGCTTGGTGGTCAGCTTGGCAATGAAGGGCTTGAAGTCGGCGTGATTGGACAGGGGCACAATCAAGACCTTGGTTGGAGCGACAGGCGGAGGGAATGAAAGAACCTGGGCGGGTCAGCAGGGCAGGACTGAGTGCGCTGGGCACGGGCACGGGCACGGGCACGGGAATGGGCATGGCTGGCTTACCCCTCTGGCGCCATCTCCCTCGCGTGTCCAGAAGACGTGCTCCATCAGACTGTACAAGATTCGGCCAATGCCAAATGAGGGCTCGATGACGTTGGGCGTGTACTCGCGGATGTACTCGGTACGTTTGCGCTTTTCAATCTGGACGAGATCCTTGCCAAGCTCGGTCTTGCCTGAGCCAATGCCCGGGGTATCGATGGTGATGGTGCCCGTCTTGTCCAGGTCAATTGCCAGCTTCTCACGCACTTGCTGAGTCAGGGCCTCAACAGCAGACTCGACGGCCTTGGCGTCTTTGCGGAACTTGGGGCCAAGCTTCTTCTTGTCAAGATCAACCTGGAACTCCTCGATCACCAGTGGTTGAGCACGTGTCTCCCGCACAAGGAGCGGGGCACCGGTCTTGTTTTTGTGCACAGTGAGATCGTATGCACTGCGGTCTGCACAGCCCACACACTCAATCCAGCCGTAGGAGGTGAAGAGCTCGGCATCCCAGCAGTCGGCAGCATAGTGGGCCATCTCGTTGGCCATGTGCTGTCGGAAGCGCAGCTTGGACTTGTCAACACCAAGCTTGAGCAGGAAGTCCTGAATGCGGACCAGGAAATAGCCGAGGGTCTGGTTGTCAATAAGCTTGGTTGCGACGGCGTGACCAACAGCGACGTGTTCGACATCAGTACGGCCAGACAGCTGGGTGTGGCGGTTGAGCAGCGCTAGCTCGACATCCTTGACCTCGTCAAATCTGGCATGGGTCTTGCCTCCGTCAGGGTCGACGAAGTGCTCGATTTCAGCCATCAGGAACTCGCGCACACGCAGCAGGCCGGAGCGAGGCGAGATCTCGTTGCGAAAGGATTTGCCGATGGAAGCCGACGCGAACGGCATGGCTTGCTGATTGAACTCGAGCAGTTTGTGGAAGTTGACGAACTGGCCCTGGGCCGTTTCGGGTCGTAGGTAGCCGTTGGGTTGGTCGGCCGAAGGACCGATCTGCGTGCGGAACATGAGATTGAAGGCCTTGGGCGGGTCGAGCTCGGCGCCAGTGGTTGGGCCCTTGATGTCGAACTTCTTGATCAGCTGGGCCAGCTCGTCGCCGCCGTAGTTGTCGATCTTGGCCAGGGTCTCTTCGTACTCGTGCACGACGGCGTCGTCCAGCTTCTCGATCTTGGCGTCCTTGACCTTCTTCGCCTTCTTCTTGGCGTCGGCGGCCTCGTCGACGACCTGCGCAGTCTGGCCGCGGGCCTGCTTGTCTGCCTTGAGCCGGGCTTCGAGCACCTGCTCGACGAGGTGGTCTGCTCGGAAGATTTCGCCGCTTTTGGGGTCCTTGCACATCCAGTCGGCGAACTTGTCCACGTGGCCAGAGGTCTTGAGCACAGCCTCAGGCGTGAGCATGGTGCAGTCCAGCTCGAGCATGTCCTCCTCGAGAACGAAGTGCTTCCTCCACAAGTCGACCACGTTGGCCTGGAGGGCACAGCCGGGCGGGCCGTAGTCGTACAGGCCACGCTCTCCGCCATAGATGTCGAAGGAGGGCGTGTAGAAGAGGCGGCGTCGGAGGAGAGAGTCGAGAGTGGCTCGATCGAGGGGCTGGCCGGTCTTGGTCGTGGATGTGGCCATTCTGTCCGATGAGGCCACTTGGCGCGCTCGGTGGAGGGCTGGGCAGGCAGAGAAGGACTTGACTAGAGTGGCAGGCGCTGCAGGCACAGTGAAGGGGCTCCTTCGCGAGAGGTAAGACAATGCCTGCATGCAAAGACTGAACGCTGACCAATCACCATGCACGTACTGGTCGCTGCTGCAGCAAGTGCAAAGAGCAGAAAAGGCGAGTGTGGGCTGTTCCTACCAAGAGTCAGAATAAATCTGGACAGGGGGTTTGTCCGACTCACAGCCTTGCGGAGCCTTGCGGAGCCTTGCCGGGCGGCCAGGCAAGGCTGTCGCTGCCGAGATTTTTTATGGCAGACCCAGTCTCTGGTCGCCGTCGAGCCAGAAAACGGATTAATTAGCTGAACGAGAAGATTGAATAATTGGTTGTGGATTCTGCAGAACCGAATATCTACGAGGGGGGTAAACTGCTAAGCCTCCTGCTTGGCAAGTGCGAGGCACGCAGAGGCAGAGGCAGGGGCAGGGCGACTGTGTCACAGTTCGTGGCCGCGTGTGACCCGTGACTGGCCGCTCTGCCGGCGAGACTGCGCTGCGATACTGCGCTGACGGCCAGAGCGCAGACGGCCTATCCACAATCAACAGCACCACAATGCCGTCGAAGCGCTTCAAGCTGTCCGACAAGGCCCACCTTCCCTTCAAGACTGCCAACAAACAGCGCCGCCAAGAGCTCCACATTAAGCAGAAGCAGGCACGAGATGCGAGAAAGCGGGCGGAGCGCTTCGCTCGAAAGAAGGATGAAGCCAAGGACCCGCGGCTGCGCGAGCAGAGGCTGGCCAAGAATGTGCCCCACACCCTCGACAGCAAACGGAGGTGGGATGAAGTCGACGATGAGCCGGCCGACGGCGGCCTAGGCAGGGCATACAATGTTGAGGCGGTGAAGCGGCGGAAACTAGCAGAGGAACAGGCGCTGGACGAAGTGCCGGCGAGTGTGAACGATGGAGACGGGAGCGGCGATGATGACGGCGACGGCGATGGCGGGGGCGACGACGACGACGACGTCGACAGCATGCTCGACGACTCCGACTCCGACTCCGACTCCGACTCGGCCTCGCACTCGGACGACAATCCTCTTCCCTCCACCGCACAACTGGCCTCTGCCAACCGAAATGCCCGGGCGTGGTCTCCGCCCAAATCGACGACGTCGACGTCCGTCTCCCTTGCGCCGGCGGCGCTGGCCGCCAAGTTCCCGACCCTGTTCCCGCCTGCAGAATCGGCAGAGCAGCGGCCGATTCCCAAGATCCTGATCACGACATCCATCAACTCGAGCCTCCACGAGCCGGCGCGCACGCTGACCACTCTCTTCCCCAACAGCACTTACATCCGACGGTCGGCACACCGCTACGGCTACAAGTTCTCGGTGCGGGAAATCTCGTCGTACGCCAGCAAGGCCGGCTACACCGCCGTCATCGTGCTGGAGGAGACGCTGAAGAAGCCGTCGGGGCTGACGATCGTGCACCTGCCCACAGGGCCGACGTTCCACTTCAGCATCAGCAACTGGTACGAGGCTCGGTCGATCCCGGGCCACGGCCGGCCCACGCCGCACACGCCGGAGCTGGTGCTCAACAACTTCAGCACGCCGCTGGGCGTGCTGACCGCCCACCTCTTCCGCTCGCTCTTCCCGCCCTCGCCCGACCTGGAGGGCCGGCAGGTGGTGACGTTCCACAACCAGCGCGACTTCATCTTCGTGCGCCGCTTCCGCTACGTCATCCGCGACAAGCGCGCCAGCGAGAAGGCCGTGGTCGGCGCCGACGGCCGCGTCATGGCCGGCGGCGAGCAGGTCAGGGCCGGCCTGCAGGAACTGGGGCCGCGCTTGACCTTGAAGCTGCGACGTGTCGACAAGCACATCCAGCGCGCATCCGGCCAGGAGTGGGAGTGGAAAGGCAAGACGGACCGAGTACGGACCAAGTTCCAGCTGTGAACCTGATTTTCTGTTCCCCTCCTCTCTCTTCCCTCCTCCTCCCTCTTGGCTCTTCTTCTGAATTCTCAATCAATACAATACAATGCAAGGCAATGCAATGCAATGTAATCCAGCCACTCGGCCGACCACCCGGGGTATCATGAAGTTTTGTACAGTTTTTCATGCAGTTTCATGCAGTTCATGGCAGTTCATGCGTTCATGCAGTTCATGGCAGTTCATGCAGTTCATGCAGTTTCATGCATTTCACGCATTTTCATGCAGTTCCATGCAGTCTTCATACACTGTCGTATCACATCCATTTCCTCTCAACTCAGCCAGCGTCGCCACCAGCGCCGCCACCAGCACCGCTGCCACCAGCGCCTTTGTCTCCCTTGTCTCCCTTGTCCCGCTGCTGGCCTTCCCTCCTGGCCCGCGCGCCCTGCTTCAAATTCTCCCACTTTTCGCGGTACCGCAGCAGCGTCTCCCTGAGCTTGGCGTTCTCTTCGTCTTTCTTGCGTGTCTTGGCGTCGTTCCTGCGCAACAGCTCTTCGAGTTCGGTGATGCGTTGCGCCAGCGCGTCGTTGGCGAATTGCTTGCCCGGCGTGCCCGTGTCGTCGGCAGCAGCAGCAGCAGCAGCCTGTCTGGATGTAGGCTGGTGGCCGTGAGCGTGATGGGCACGGCTGGCAGCCGGAGACGCCAGCGGAGACTTGGGCATGAGGCGGATCGACTGCGCCAGTGCGGCCGTGGAGCTCTGGCTCGACATCTCGAACGCGTGCAGCCGGCGCGTCACAAGGTCCAACTGCTGCTGCAAGGTCTGGTTGCGCAGCGCCAGCTCTTCCATCGTCCGTCCATCCACCGTCGGCTCCGTCTTGGCCACGGCGTGCTTGGCGCGCGGGGGCGACAGGCCGGTTCGCGCATCGATGAAGTCGTCTTCGCTGATGTTGGTCAGCGTCGACGGGATGCGGGTGTGTGGGCGGTCGCGACGGCCCAAGCTCTCGGCATAGCTCATGGTGCCGCCGGACGTGGGGACGAAAAAGAAGGATTCGGTGATGTTGTGTGCGCGGGGGTCGTTGACCGCGCGCAGGGCGGCACGTGAGATGAGTTGAGAGTAGTCTGGCTCTGACGGCGTTGGCGATTTGGCGCGAGCCGGCGGATGAGATGGCCCGCCGTCCGGCTCCGGCAGCTTCGAGGCGCTGGTCAGGTTGAGGCCGGCAAACGCAAGGGGCGCGCCGAGCTTCGAGATGATGGATTCGACTTGCTTGTAGAAGATTTGGAAGGGCGCATTGCTGTCGTCTGGGCCGGCGTCCGGCGGCGGCGAGGCGGGCAGTGGAAGAGGAGGAGGCGGCGGCGGAGCCCAGGCGGGGCCTTTGGGGGCAGAAGAGGCCTGGCCAGGGGACGACGGTTGCCGGCCATCTTCTTGTGAGATGCGGCCGTCTGCATGCTGGGTGGAGACCAGGGGCGATATGGGTGTTGGCCGCTTGTGCCGATTGGTGGGGATGCCTCTGGCCGACGCGAGGTTGCTGGCAATCGACGACGAGGGCTCGCGTGTGGCTGTCGACGCCGCCCGAGGCAGCCGCGGCGGTTGTGGTGCTTCGGACGCAGGTACACTCGTCTTGGCCTCGTGCTTCAGAAGCTCCGACGCCACAGAGGCCGGCGTCTCGTCCCCGCCGTGGCGGTTGGGCTTCTCGTGTCCCCGGCGGATGATCTCGCCCAGCTTCTGGTGGTGGAGTTCCAGCAGCCGGAGGATGCGCACGGCCTCCTCGTCGCACGAGCCGCTGGCTGCGGCCGCGAACTCGGTGGCAGCCAGCTCGTGTTCTTCGCTCGCCGCTAGCGCGTTCTTCTGCTTGGTCTCGTGCGCGGCATTGCGGGCATGGTTGTGCGCCTGTCGGGTCAGAGCCTGGCTGGGGGGGCTGGGGGGGAGGCTGAGGCTGACTTACAAGAGTGAGCGGGGCCGTTTCCATCGTCGTCGTGGTCGCCGTCGTCGCCGTCGTCGCCGTCGTCGTCGTCGTCGTGCACACGGCCGTCAGACGGTCGTCAGTACGGTCGTCAAATGGTCGACAACCGGTCGTCAGTACGCAGCGGGCATCGCCGCGGCCTGTGGCGACACTGCGGGCAGGTGGTCGACCCCCAGTTGCGGTGCGGCTCTGTTAAGGTGGCAGGCAGCAAATCGCTGGTGGACGACCGCCTTACCAACAGCCAGGCCTATCAAAGGCCCAAAGCCCAGTAGGCGAAACGGGCACTAAGTTAGCCCCCAGTCAATAGGGGCGCGCTAGGCGCCTTAGCGGCCGGCAGGGGCCAGTGTGAGCGCACGGAAGTTTCCTCGCTGGGGGCCTCTTGCAGAGGCCTGACGCCCCTGCGGCCCCTGTCGCTCGGGGGGCTGCGGGCGTTGCGGGCGTTGCGGGCGTTGCGGGCGTTGCGGGCGTCGCGGGTGTTGCGGGCGTGCGGGGCGTGCCAGCGCGAATGTGTTCGTGAGACGCTTGCGCGGCCCCCTCGCCCTCGCCAATGGTACCGTGGTACACGCTGTCTCCTCGCAGTCCCCTGGGAGCTGCAGTGGCATCTCGAGTATCAGATCTGTAGCATGCCTGTGTCTGTACAGTGCTAATTCTCCTCTCGCTCGCCGCCGCCACCGGTGCTTTGACTGGGGGTTTGGTCCCCGCGTCGCTCGGAGTGGCCTGACATCACGCATACGCTAATTCGTCGGTGTCAACACGCACCCACGACACAACACCACCTCCTCACCCTCGGCCTCGGCCAGCCCTCCGGCCTGCCAGCGTCCGTCCCCCTGTCAGCCTCTCCCCAGAGCATGCCCAGTCCATGGCATCGGCGGCGTCTGCTCCCGCTGCCCACGCATCGCCCACGACGACTCCGTCCTTGCCCTCGGTGACGGGCCTCGCCGACCCCGGGCCCCATCGACGCCGCTCCGAGGACAACGACGGCGGCCGGCCCTCGGTCCCGGCCCTCCGGTCCCAGTCCATCGACTCGCTGAGCCTCGACCGCCAGGCAACCAGCCACAGTGCGCAGTCCCTCTCCAGCCGTGATGGCAGCACCAAGTCGGGCCGCAGCGGGGTCAAAAAGCTGCTGCCTGGCGCCACCAAGCGGAAGCAGCGCAAGATACGCGAGGAAGAGCTGAGGCTGGCCGCCGAGGAGCGGGCCCGAGGCCGTCCACCGCCAGCGAGCCAGAAGGCCGGCAGCGTGGGCAGCACCAGCCTGTTGACCGACGAGTCCGACGACGTCGACTCGCCTTCGCCGCCCGTGCCGGCTCTTCCTTTGACCTCAGCCCCGCTGGAGCCCGCTTCCCCGTCGCTGGATGCCCGGCAACCGCGCACTCGCGTCAACACCGTCCCCACTGCTGTGGAGGCCTCGCTGCCAGACCCCTCGCCCTCGCCCAAGAGCCCTGCGCTGGCCCGTCCGGCCGCCACTCCCTCTCCGGGCACGCTGGAGAAGACGGCAACCTTCAGGCCCGATGCAGGCTCGGCCAATGGCAGCAGCAGCGGCGGCGGCGGCGGAAGCAACGGCAGCGGCAGCGGCAGCGGCAGCAGCAGGATCCGGAGCCGCTCCCCAGGGCGAAAGTTCCGTGACGTCTTCTCCAAGGCCAAGAGCCCCAAGGTCAGCCCGGAGAGAAAATCGGTGCCTGCTTTCGCCAGTCCGCTCAGCAAAACCGTCGTTGTCTTGGCCGACCAGCCCAGCCAAGCGCCGCCGCCGCCCGTGCCGCCAGTGCCGCCAGTGCCGCCCGTGCCGGCCCTCGCCCCGGCCGGCGAGCTCCCAAGGGCTGCGGCGAGGTCGATACCAGCCCTCGACATTAGGCCATTGACGCCTCCTGCCGCCATCATCTCCACCCCCGTCACCACCGTCACCCCTCCTACCCCCACTGATTCCCGCTTCGAAGCAGCCGGCCCGCCGCGGCGCACCGACACCGGCTCGTCCACCACCACTGTCAAGGCTGGCAATATCACCGTCAGTCCTTCTGGAAATATGATTTCGCATCGACGAGTTCGGTCCACGTCGTCGGTTGTACACCAGCCCAGTAAGCTGTCCACCTCCATTTCCGCTTCTGCCACCCCGCCCATTCAGGAGGCAAGGACCCCGTCTGCCGGTTCGACGGCGGCTGCAACCACTCGCAGCACAAGCAGCACTTTCTTCGCCTCGTGGATGACAGCAGCCCAGAATGCCGCATCCACCTTGACCAACCTGACGGGCCAGAGTCGGCCCAGAGCCACAACGGGCGCGTCCGAGCCTGACCACAAGGCCGTCGAGCCCATCGAGGAGGAGGAGGCGGTGGCCGCCGAGCCCGAAATCCCACGCAGACAACTTGCCGTCGAAACGATGGGATCTGGCGATCTGAACTTTGAGCACCTCGGCCTTGACCCAGGCTCCACCATCTCTCTGACTCGGCCCAACTTCGCCGACTTCAGGCACGAATCCATCATTGCCGGCGACGAGGCTGCAGCAAGGGCTGAGGACGCCTTGGCTCAAAAGGCCGTCTCGGCTGCCTATGAACGCGCTGATGATGCCACGCCCGTCGCCGAGCTCGCCGACCCCCTGGCCAGCCTGCCCCATGCCGCTGCCTTCACCGGTCTTCCTCGCCAAAACACCCCGCCCAATGCGCCTGTCATCGACGCCGACGCTCCCTCGGTCAAGCGTACCACCAGCGTCCGCAGCAAGCTTGCCACTCGCAGCTCCAGAGGCTCCTCAGCTGCCGGCCAGTCTGCCGTAGGAGTCTTGATCAGCGGCAGCACCGCCACCCTGGCCAATCCTGCTTCCGGCCCGCGCCTGTCCGGCTTCACCATGGCCCCAAAGCAGCGGAACAAGACATTCCATCAACAGTTCCGCAGTGTCCCGGACGACGACTACCTGATTGACGACTATTCCTGTGCCCTGCAGAGGGACATTCTCCTCGCCGGCCGCCTCTACATCTCCGAGGGCCATATCTGCTTCTCCAGCAACATCTTGGGATGGGTCACCACCCTGATCATATCCTTTGATGAGGTCGTCAACATCGAACGCGAGAACACCGCGCTGCTCATCCCAAATGCCATCGCCATACAAACCCTTCACGCCCGCCACACCTTCCGCTCGCTCCTTAGCAGAGAATCCACCTACGACCTCTTGATCGGCATATGGAGAGTAAGCCACCCGGCCAGCTTCCAGAAAAGCTTGGCCGGTAGAAGCCAGATTGCCCGCGACGCCATCAGAGATGCGGCCGCAGCTGCCGCAAGCGACAAGGGCAGCGAACGAGTCAGTGACGGATCATCTGACAACGACGGCGATGGCGACGACGGCGAAGACGACGACGACGATAACGATGATGATGATGACGACGCCCATAGTGCCCCTAGTATCGTCGAATCTGCCCTAAGCGTGGGACCCACTGAGATGCACGACCCCAAGACCGGCCTTCGAATGCCCTCTGGAACCAACGGCGGCCAAAGCCACCCCTCTCCCCCGGCCACCGCCACATCTGCTGATGTCCCATCTGCTCTAGCCCTCAATGCCGCCAACCGCGATCTCCCCCAAGACTATCCTGGGCCTGCAACACACTCCCCTTCCGAATGTGCCGATGCCTCAAGCCACTACGACATCATCATCAAAGATGAGGTCCTCCCTGCACCTCTCGGCAAGATATACTCCCTCCTCTACGGTCCCCAGTCCGGCTCTTTCGTCCGAAAATTCCTCGTCGACGAGTCCAAGTCGCTGGATTTGCAGCTGGAAGACGACAAAACAGGCTTGTCCAACGACAAGAAAACGAGGCAGTATACCTACATCAAGCCATTAAATGGGAGCGTTGGCCCCAGGCAGACCAAATGTATCACCACCGAAGAGCTTGACTTCTTTGACCTCGACAGGGCCGTCACCGTCACTTGCTCCACACAGACCCCCGATGTGCCCAGCGGCGCCTCCTTCGTCACCAAGACGCGCTACTGCCTCACCTGGGCCCCCGGCAATTCCACTCGATTCCAAATGAATTGCGCCATTGAATGGTCGGCCAAGTCTTGGCTCAAACTCGCGATTGAGAAGGGTGCCAAGGATGGTCAGCAGCAGTACGGCGACAGTCTTGTCAAGACCCTGAAAGCCCACCTCGGCAGGGCCAGGGGGATGACCTCCAACAGTAAGCTCAGTAAGGGCAAGAAGAAGACCAAGAAGCCCAAGAAGGAGAAGGCGGGCGCCGACAAGGCCGACGCCAGCATCACCCAAGAGAACTGGGCGCTTTTCGAACCCTTGAGAGGCTATCTAGGCCCTATTGTCAACGTTATCAGGCCCGTTGTTAAGATGGAGTACATTGTAGCCATGCTGTCCCTCATGGTATTGATCCTTTGGTTCAGCAAACCAAGGCCTGGTCGGGGCTTGGGCCCCTACGCCGGTCTCAACTCTGCCCAAAAGCTGGCTGCCTACGACGACATGTGGCGCAAGGAAGAGATCGAGCTATGGGACTGGCTTGAACAGAGGGCTGGCATTAATTCCGCCTTGCTACAAAAGTGGTCTGCTTCGCAAGGAGACCAGGCTCAGGCGGATGCTGCCAGAGAGCAAAAGGTCAAACAGATCCAGAGACAGAAGGTCTTGCGGGGAAAAGATATGGAAGCCCGTCTCAGGGAGGAAAAGATGACTCAGCGCGAGATGGAGGAGGCCCTGAGAGTCACCAGGCAGCGCCTGGACATCTTAGAACACGCCATCGGGAGAAGGAAGCAAAGCTAGAGAGAGGTCTACTGCAAACGTAGACCAAGCACCCATACCTTGTACGCATACATGTCTTGCGTGTGCGAAATCTCCGTAACGCTATGCATCCATGGCTGGTGAGGATGGTGACGAGGTCTGCGCCTGTATTTAGCGCATCGAATGATCCTAGCTAGATCATTTACACCTTGCATGTATGAAACCAATACAACAAACAGTCTTGCCATCACACCCTCCTAGCTAGCATCTTCGTAGCCTCTCCAGGAAGAGTGAGGAGGGGGAAGGAGGAACAAAAAGCAAAAAAAGGTAATAATAGTTGTATGGTTAACAATAGTTGTGTGGTAAGAATAGTGTGGTGATAATGATAGTTTCGTGATAATAATAGTTTCGTGATAATAATAGTTCCTTGCGTCGATCGGGAATCGAACCCGAACCTATTGCTTGGAAGGCAACAATCCTAACCATTAGACCATCGACGCTGTGGCAGATTTTCGGGACATTTTAAGCCCAGAATTATATTTAACTAGCTGCTGTGGGGCCGCTCCAACTTGCAGCGATTTCGGACCTGCAAGTCGCCCGCACCCCCCAACTTGTTGCAACCTTCCTCACCGACTTCAATAATAATCCCATACCAGCCCGTCATCAAAATCTCGCTTACCGCCACTGCAAAAACACGCCCGAGTTGCTGTCCACCACAATGCCTGTGGCATTCTTGTCCCTGAGGCAATACAGGTAGGCCTCTGCCAAGTCGTCGGGCTGGCCAACCTTGCCAGTTGGAATGCTTGCTTCATGCTGCTTGAAGAACTGCCGTTTTCCTTCGTCACCCATCCCCTGCCACAGATCCGTCTCGATGACACCAGGGGCATCGACGTTCACTCTAATGTAGGCCGCCAAATCAAAGGCTCCCCAGCCTGTTGATCCCCGCGGCGATGAGCGCGAGCATTGACCAAACCCTCCAGCAATCGGTCTCTCGGAGGTCGACCCTCCAGTGAAGGTGATGGACGAATCTCGCGCCTTGTCGATGTACTTGATGCCGATCTTGGCAACCGGGATGCTGGCAATCGTACGCACCTGGCCGACCTTCTGATCTTCTGCCACTTCTTCACCCTCACCTCTTCCAGTGGCATCATCGGCAGCCGGTCGCCCACCAGGTAGACAATGCGGTTGACTTTGCCCACCTGCACATATAGTGCCTTGATATTGTCTTAAACGTGTGGAGATACTAATTCACAAGTGTAGCCAGAGATGCCGCTCTTCGCATGCGCATACTGCGAGGCCAGGTCGTCAATTACCCGTTTGACCTTGGCTTCGCGAGAAGATGAGAGGATAATCTCGGCGCCATGCTCGGCAAGCGCTTGTGCCACTGCCATGCCAACACCTCCGGTGCCGCCAATGGGTAGCACTCGCTGGCCGTTCAGCTTTTGTGTGAAGCGTGGGGCAGTCATGGAGTGAAGATTGTTGGTTGCCTTGTCTGACTCTAATGTTGTGCTATGACAGTGGGTTTGAAAGTTTATCGTGTTGTGGAAGGAAGCAGCGATGGGCTGGTCGAGGGCTGTGTCAAGACTCCGGCTTTCAATGCACTTCGCTCCATCTCATATGCCTTGCGCATGGACGGGCATATCGATCTCAGCGGTCGTTAGCGGCGATGAGACATCGACTATCTCCATTGATAGATATCCTGTATGCCACCCTCTCGGATGATGGCTTGTAACATCTAATCGCGACCAATTTGTAGTCGGATGGCACATCCTTAACCTCATTACCACGTATGTCGCCCCGTGCCATCTCTCACAGGGTTTGCTAGGGCTGTAGGAGTGAGACCGGAGGACCTGAATCTGCTTGATTCCTCAAATAGGAAAATGTCTTTCTTGTTAGGGCGGAGTGGATGCAGAGCTACTGCGCGACAGGGAAGTTTGAGCTGCGAGATACCCTACTAGTTAACTACTGGACATATGATCTGCATCACCATACACCACCTCTACACTACTACCACCACCACCACCATCATATTCGCCGTTGTCATATTCTGTTGCACTCCATGTGCACACACCAGCTAGGTAACCGGGCTATCAAAATACACTGTCTGTTCTCGTCAGCGGTCATGTTTTCTCGAACAACCCATGGTAATCTTGTCAACTGTATCAAACTGCTGCGCTCCAGAACGCTTCGTGTTTCGCCAAGCCAGAGACCCAGATTTGTGGTATGTCTGGATTAGACCATTGAGAATGAAACTTGGTTACACATAGACTTTGCGAGGCAGGTATCTTTCTGTAAAAGTCTTCCATGGAGATTGATTCTAATCCAACGAATTTCTGGAGACCAGGGACGGGAAGATTGGCTTCGGGGATAAAACCGGCCTCAAGACCGACGCGATGCAAATATTATACGACACATCCAAATGCAACATGCTCTATTGCACACCCTTTGCTTTGCATGCAAAATCTTTGAAACCTCACGCCATCATTTGAAGCAAAGAGTTCTGCGCGTAGGCCTGGACAACATTAGCACAGACCAAGATGCACCGTTTGACAACCTACCATTGGTTTGATATCAGGGTGCGGCACTGCATCGAATTGGTGGTATTCAAGCTTGAGGTCCGGGCCGATATTGATGTATGCACCTCTGTTCTCAGTGGCATCGCAATATTTCGGCGCAGAGAAAACTGGCCTTAGTCAGCTTCCAGGCCCTGCCTCGTGCCATCGCACTTACCGGTTATGCATTTGCCATCGTGCTCGACCTCGTAACCGTCCATTCTGACCTCATGCGATCGGATGACGGCTTCCAACCCATTGTTCTCGCAAAACTTCTTTGTCACGTCCGGACCAAATTGGAGGCCCACTCCCCGCTTGCTCGGTCCTCTTCCAGGTTGCGGCTGAGGATCTGTCCATAACATTTCCATCATTAGGCCTGACTGTCCAGGTTGGCGTTGGCTATGTCTGTTCAGTTTTCTAATGTCATCAAGGGAGATCTTGTCATCCGAAAATAGACCGCCATGCAATACCAGATACTTATCACCAATCAATGTGGCCAGTGGCAAAGCAGAGAATGACTCTGAGAACAGCTTGAAGACTTTCTCATTGTACTTGGCCTTGCATTCGCCCTCGAAGCCGTACACTCTATTCATGTCGTCGGTCTCGTGGTTGCCTCGGTTCAGGAAGAAGAGCTTTGGCCTGAGCCACTTGTAGGCATAGAGCAGCAGAGCAATTTCCGTAGACCACGATCCTCTGTCCACAAAATCGCCGTTGAAAAGGTACGCGTGCTTGTCGCTGGGGTATCCATTCAACTTGAAGATTTCCAGAAGGTCGAAATACTGCCCGTGCGTATCTCCGCACACGGTTAATTTCGTCCCAGATGGAACACTCACCTCAGGCATTGTCGGCTCGGCGTACACGATGTCTCTGACGTTCTTTATTATTTGGTAGACATATCTTCTGTGTATTGTCTTGCCATCCTTAAAGCGCGTGATCATGTCATCAATGAAGGCTTCGGTCATCTCGCCATTCAGCCGCACTCCATCGTAGCTTTGTTCGACTTGGACAGCGTCAATGTCCAGACCCTCAAAGGCAGATGGTGGATCGCTGACTTCGATGGCCTTCAGGAAGTTCATCTTCTTGATCAGCTTCTCGCAGTCGGCCAGTTTCAATTTGGCATCCTTGTTGTTGGGCTCTTTCTTGACAACCGTCCTAAAGTCTCGTAGGGCATCTTGAGAATTGAGGATGGCGGTATTCGCGATGGCGCGTCTCCAGTATGCCTGGTGTCGGTTAGCTCTGGTTCGGCATCTCACATTTGGCTAGCAGACCTTGGTGTAGTTTTTGTCGAGCTCAATCGCCTGGGTCGCGTCCGCAATGGCGTAGCCATATGCTTCAAGCTTGATCTGTGCCTGTGCTCGGTTGCAATAGAAAGAAGGCTCTCTGCTGTCCTTCTCGATCGCTTGGGTGTAGAAATCAATGGCTTTAGGCCAGTCATGCTCAGTGAATGCCTTGTTTCCTCGGGCTTTCAAGGCTGCCGCCGCTTCCTTATCCTCGGCGGTAACCATTGTAACTCAACGATGGGTGTGAAATCGGAAGAGAGCAGGGTAGACGGAGATGAAAAGATTCGTGCTCTCGTGCTATCATATTTAATAGGCGGAAAAGCATGTGTGAGACATTAAAACGTGTGCGCACGCCCAGCCGTTTGTCGTCGAAAGTTCTCGGCCAGAGTCGATTCTCGAGAAGCCGATCACCGTTAGCGGTCGATCTCCCGTGTGAACTCTTATTTTAAATCGGGGTTCTTGTAACAAGGTGCCAGTTACAAGCATAAATACTAAAGTTCCAAGAAAGTGCCCAGGGTTTGGGAGTACTTTTCTAAGTCCTTGTAGGCTGCTGGGCGGTCCCCAGGGACTCTGTGCAACTTAGTCTTACAGTTTTGGGTTTTGGCACCCCTTCTTCAAGTACGCCAGTTTACAGGATATATGCTAAAAAGAAAACTTCGCTATGTGTCCAGTAGAACGCTGGTAGGGCGCATTGGAGGATATCATTGGTCCAAGCATAGAACACCTGCCTATTCCTGCTTCCAGCTTCCAAGACCTTTCAGGATGCATGCCTCCCCTTCTCGACCAACCAGCTGCCCGATCTTGAACACTGTCTCGCCCTGCTCCTCGAGCAATTTCTTGACATCGTCTGATGCCGCATCAGACACAGCCAGCACCATGCCAATGCCGTTGTTGAATGTTCGACTCATCTCTTCATTGCTGATCGACCCAGCTGCTTGAAGCCACTCGAACACCTGCGGCCGTTTCCAGCTCGAGGCATCGATCTCCGCTGCCAAGTGATCTGGAAGCATTCGTGGCACATTCTCAATCAGCCCACCACCAGTGATGTGTGCCATTCCCTTGACGAGATCTTTCCTTACCACCTGGAGGACAGGGACCACGTATATCCTTGTCGGTTCCAGAAGAGAATTCCCCACTGTTTGGGAACGATCCCACGGCGCAGTCTCCGACAGAGAGACGTGTTTTACCTCAAGTATCCTTCGCACGAGAGAAAATCCATTGGAATGAATGCCGCTTGAAGCAAGACCCAACAGGATATCACCCTTGACCATGCTATCCTTGTCCGGAAGTAGTCGTGTTGTGGACCGGTCGATGGCTCCAACTGCAGTTCCAGTGATATCGTATTCCGTCCCGCTCAGCAACCCTGGCATCTCGGCAGTTTCACCGCCCACCAAAGCACAGTTCGAGATCCTGCAACCCTTGGCGACCCCAGACACGACGGAGCTGGCTATTTGCACGTTCAATGAACTGCAGGTGAAGCAGTCCACAAACACCAGTGGCTCCGCGCCCTGCACCACCAGGTCGTTGACGTTCATTGCCACCAGATCAATTCCAACAGTATCGTGCTTGTCCATTGTGTAGGCTATCTTAAGCTTTGTGCCAACTCCGTCGGTGGCTACAACGATGTGCGGTGACTTGTCGTGATATCCAGCTGCGGCCAGATCAAAGAGGCCTCCAAAACCGCCGATCTCAGAATCAGCACCCGGTCGTCTGGTTGATCTCACATCATTTTTGATGTTCTGCACTAATTCATTGCCAGAGTCAATAGACACCCCAGCAGAAGCATAGGTAAGTGGCGTTTGGTTTTCTTCTTCGACTTTTCGAGAGAAAGCTCTGTGAGCGATGTCTTTCCTGAAGTGCATCCCCTCGAATTTGATCTTGCTCATCCCTTCGTAGGCTTTCTTGACCGCCTCTTCAAGCGTGCCTGCCGTTGCAGTTGAAGCAATGACACGGCCACCAGTTGATAGCAGTCTTCCTTCGACTAAAGATGTTCCCGCATGGAAAATCTCTGTGTCGGGGCCAGTTTCGTGTAACTGTATTGGACGGTTCTTGGCATAATTTGCGGGATATCCTTCTGCACTTGCTACCACAGTAGCTGCGAACTTATCCTCAATTTTTAGCCTGACTCCGTCAAGCCAGCCTTCTGTACATGCCACCATGACTTTTGCCAGATCCGTGTCATCGCTAAGTAACGGCAGCAGAGTCTGAGTTTCTGGGTCCCCTCCTCTGACATTATACTCGAGCACTTTCGGTCCGCTTTGAGTTATCATCAGGCCCGTGAAAAGCATACCCTTGAAAGGTATGCCGTCTCGTCTCATCGAGTCGATTGTTGGTTGCACAATCTCACGATCGATCTGTGCAATAAGGGTTTTCGAAGCAATTCTGGTTGGTGCATACGCTCCCATACCGCCTGTGTTGGGACCCTGATCGCCATCAAGGGCTCTCTTATGGTCTTGTGCCGGCGGCAATGACCGTATTGTGTAGCCGTCGCTGAAAGTCAGAACACTCAGTTCTTCACCTTCAAGGAATTCCTCGATAACAACCTGAGACCCAGCAGAGCCGAATTCTCTCGCAACCATGATCTTCTTCAACGCATCTTGAGCTTCTTCTTTCGTAGTCGGTATGATGACACCCTTGCCCGCGGCCAGACCATCCGCCTTGATCACAGTTTTGAAGTCAACGGAATCAAGATATTGCTTCGCTGGCTCATACTCATGGAACGTCTTGAAAGCCGCCGTGGGGATGCCGTGTTTCTGCATAAACTCCTTGCTGAATGCCTTGCTGCCCTCCATCTGAGCAGCTGCTTTGCTTGGGCCGAAGCACCTGATACCCGCCGCTCTGAAGAAGCTTTCAATGCCATCGACGAGTGGTGCTTCGGGGCCGATCACGGCCAAGTTGAGTCCATGCTTACGAGCATGAGACACAAGCTCTGTGAAATTGTCAGACGCGATCTTGACATTGACAATCTTGTCGCCAGTGGTGCCACCGTTGCCAGGTGCAACGTGAACGATGTCGACTGAGAGTGACTGGGCGAGTTTCCAGGCAAGGGCATGCTCGCGGCCGCCCGAGCCCACAATCAATACTCGCAGCCGCTCACGACTTTCGGCCATACTGAGGCCACTTCGTTTTCCGGAAGAATGTATTTAAAGACCAGGAACTGGTGTAGGCACCGTTGGAACAAAGTTGAACAGAGTTGCGAAGTGATTGGCTTCCACGGAGCTCACGTCACATCATAGCCTCACAGAGAGCGACGCAGCCAAGACCAATTTTGATATGTGGTGGCACAAAACTCAATTGCTTCACAGAATTTGCGAATTCGTTTATGTCTAGTGAATGGAAATCTGGTGCCGAGTCAAAAAAAAGTTGTAAAAGCTCTTGGGGTAGAAGGATTTCCCCAAAGGTTGTTGAGTAAGAAACTCTCGTGGAGAAATTTTCATCAGTGCCAAGAGCGAGGAACCCGTTCCACCGTGCCAAATTTGATAACAACATGGTGTGGAACGCTTAGAGGCAGATAGTAGCTGTCTTCAGGATTATAGGAACGACTGAAACGCAGATTGTGACAAGTATTTGAGTCGCCGAGGAAGTTGGGAAGGACAAGATTATACTAGAGTGAGGAAAGGGGCTACACCAGCATCGAGGTCTACCATGCATATCATCAGTCAGTCACGCAGCCCAAAGGCAGCACTGACAACATTCTGACTGCAACAGAGGTCCCTTGTTCTTCAGCCAACCTCGGTAAGTGACGGTTCCGTGTCTGGTGATATCTCCCGGCATCACATCGTCTCTTTCCGACTCAAATGCGCATCAGTCTTCGATTTAATATATCTCCTTTTGCCACTCGAAAAGACTAGAGCATACACGCAATATCACACATCTCGAAATCAGAGCAGCACGGATGAAGAACCTTGTCTGACATTCGGACATCCCAAACTGACTTCCACCGCTCTAGGCCCTGGCTTCGATGTGATTGGTCTTGCTCTTTCCTTATACCTCAATCTCCGTGTCACCGTTACTCCTAACACTCCTTCCTCCTATCCTTTGAATTGCAAAGTTACCTACTCCGGCGTGGGTGCCAGCTCTATCGATCTTGATGCGCGTAACAATCTCATCACGCGCACAGCTCTGTACCTGCTGAGATGCCATGACATATCCGCCTTCCCAGCCTCAACGCATGTGCACATCGACAACCCCATTCCCCTGGGCCGTGGACTTGGCTCATCAGGTGCTGCCGTTGTTGCGGGTGTGTTGCTGGGCAATCTATTCCTTCCACAGCCGTATGAGAAAGCGCGCTTACTGGACTATTGTCTCATGGTTGAGCGCCATCCCGACAATGTGGCAGCCGCTCTGTACGGTGGTTTTGTAGGTACCTACCTGAACGAGCTCGATCCTAAAGATATGGCGCGTATAGAAGTGCCACTGAGTGAAACTCTCCCTGGACCTGCAGGAAGCATCGAGACTGGGCTCAAACCACCCATCCCCCCGGAGAATATTGGCCACTTTCGCCGTTTTAGATGGTGCCCGGAGATCAAAGCGGTTGCAATTATCCCAGACTTCGAAGTCTCCACAGCAAAGGCGAGGGAAGTTCTTCCCAAGTCCTACAGTCGTAATGACATGGTGCAGTTTCCCTCACCCAAAGCTGCTCTATTCAAAGATATCTGACGGTTTATCCAAAGATCTTCAATCTACAACGCCTGGCTCTTCTCACCACCGTCCTCGGCGATTCGCCTCCGGACCCCTCTCTGATATACTCTGCAATGCAAGATAAGATCCACCAGCCATATCGAAAAAGCCTCATCCCCGGCCTCACTACCATTCTAAGCACTATCACACCCACGACACACAAAGGCCTATTGGGCATATGTCTGTCCGGCGCTGGACCAACCATATTAGCATTGGCCACGGAGAATTTTGGAGCAATCGCGAGAGCAGTATGTCAGGCCATCGTTTTGTGATGGGCTTTCTTCCTACTAACTAGCATTCGCAGGCGATAGCTCAATTTGCTGCTCACGACATTACGTGCGAGTGGCGATTGCTTACCCCTGCTGAAGACGGTGCGACGGTTACAGAAATCGCAGATGAAGTCTAAGCAATTCCGATGGCCGGTTTGTCAGGCATATGTAAAAAATGGTTTGCTGAAGAACTGTTGTACATTTACCAGCATACTACCGCTGCCCAGCGAAGAAGGGACTTGTCAATAATTGAACATGTTGATATGGTGAAGCGGGAGCAGATCGGGCATTCTCCGGACAAGCATATAGATGTCAGCATTCAAAGCGTCAACGGTGAAGAGCGAAGGGATATCGAGATGCATTGGCAAAAGTCTTCACTCAGGAGATGCAGTCTTTCATTTGATATACGCTAGAAAGTCGCCCTTGAGCAAGCATCTATCAGACTACTTCCCCCGGTCCTGCTGAACGCCATCCATCGTGCATCTGCAGTTGTGCTTTTTCACTTCTTGCCGTCTATGCACAACTTATCTCGCTACCATATCATAATCACTCCACTCGCTTGGTTATCTAAGCGCCTTGCGGGTGTCTGCAAAGGGAGACAGAAACTTGTCCAATGACCGGTCGACCCCCTTAGAAGCACTTGCGGTGGACAATCGATGGACCGCTCTCATCGTACTCCTGCTTCGAGATCCACATCTGTTGGAAGGTGGAGAGGGAAGCAAGGATGGAGCCACCGATCCAGACAGAGTACTTGCGCTCGGGAGGAGCAATGATCTTGACCTTCATCGAGGAAGGTGCGAGAGCAGTGATTTCCTTTTGCATCCGGTCGGAGATACCTGGATACATGGTGGTACCACCAGACTATACGCTGTTAGACAGGGCCGAAATGGAGCACTAGTTCAAGCTTACCATGACAATATTGCCGTAGAGATCCTTTCGCACATCGACGTCACACTTCATGATGGAGTTGAAGGTCGTCACATGGATACCACCAGATTCCAGACCAAGAACGGAGGGCTGGAAGAGGGCTTCGGGAGCGCGGAATCGCTCATTGCCAATAGCAATGACCTGGCCGTCAGGGAGCTCGTAGGACTTCTCCAGGGAAGAGCTCTGAGAAGCAGTCTGGATCTCCTGCTCGAAGTCAAGGGCAACATAGCAGAGCTTCTCTTTGATATCCCGGACAATTTCTCGCTCAGCAGTGGTCGAAAATGGGTAACCACGCTCGGCAAGGATTTTCATGAGGTAATCTGTGAGATCACGGCCTGCCATATCAATACGGTTGATGGCGTGAGGAAGGGCGAAGCCTTCATAGATGGGGACAACGTGAGTGACACCATCGCCAGAGTCGAGCACAATACCAGTGGTACGACCTGAGGCATATAGAGACAAGACAGCCTGGATGGAGACGTAGAATGCGGGTGCGTTGAAGGTCTCAAACACAATCTGCGTCATCTTCTCCCGGTTCGACTTTGGGTTGATGGGGGCCTCGGTGAGAAGCACAGGGTGTTCCTCAGGAGCTACACGCAGTTCGTTGTAGAAGGTGTGATGCCAGATCTTCTCCATGTCGTCCCAGTTGGTGACAACACCGTGCTCGATAGGGTATCGGAGGGTCAGGATACCACGCTTGGATTGGGCTTCATCCCCGACATACGAGTCTTTCTGACCCATACCAATCATGATACCATGGTGACGGGGACGGCCGACAATGGAAGCTGCGCTGCGGTCAAAAATTGCCTCAAATGGGAAAGGGGGACGCGTGACATACGGAAGACAGCTCTGGGGGCATCGTCGCCAGCAAAGCCAGCCTTACACATGCCAGAGCTGTAGGTAACACTGTTAGCACGTTGTTTCGCTCATTGTCCCCGGTTCTGTATATCCGCTCTTCGGCGAGATGTTGCCACCCTGGATTCAGGAGAGACAGAGAGAAGGGAAAAGAGGCGAGGAGCGTACCCATTGTCAATGACGAGGGCGGCGACTTCTTCTAAGAGACTGTTAGAATAGGCTCTGAGGCTGATGCTTATCGAGAGCTGTGCTTACCCTCCATAGTGGCAGTTGAGGGGTTGGGTCAGAGTTGAGGGGTGGTAATCCAGAACAATGTCGAGGTGTCCGGTAGGGGTGGCAATGAAAGCTATACCGTCTGCCTGGACAATCAGACAGCGATTGGGAGCGTAGGACGGTGATTGAAGGGAGAATCGTTGGATGTTAAGTATGGTTGGGAAAGTGAGATGGATTTGGATGGCGGTGGGCATCAAGTGGGAAGCGCAGCCGCCAAGACAAAATGAGCGGCTAAGTTAGCGCCGATCGCAGGGCCAGTACTCATGTACAAAACGCTAAGTATTCTCAATTCACGTGGCAAGGCTGCAGGCAGACGAATTACGGCGCCACAATATGAACAAACCATCTTCCCCATGGCGGGTTGTACTCCAGGGTGGCGCGATGGCCGCGTAATGATGATGATAAATTTAGAAATTCAGATAGTGTTCGCATGCAGCTGCCTACTACAAAGGCAGCGAATGTTTGCAATAGTAGTGGGCGCCTGAGCGGCCTCGTCTGGTGCTTCAGACTTTTCCATCTCGAAACGCAGAGAGTAGAGGGTTGAATTCATTTATCTATCTAGCATATCCCTTCCCGCGGGTTGCGCACTTGGCATGGTTGCTTTGTCCATCTCATTCTATTCTCGGTGGAGAGCTCTGTCAGTGTTGCAATATATTGCTGAATTCTTAGTGGAAATTTCGTCGAGTCCGAAGTGTTCTCGGCGAATACATACATCACCATATCGCGACGATAAGCCTACAAGGAGGGGTAATCTCCGGCTCACACAAACAAACTTGCCAAGCAATACACTCGACCGCGCTTGTAGCCACCCACCATCTTCTCTCAAGCCCACCTCAGTTACTATCTCACGGATGGATAGTCCAGTGACTAGTATAGTCAGGACGCTACTTGTCTAAGTCATTACCCCGCATGCAGGATTTCTAAATGCCTAAACACACTGTGTGTAATCGCTCAGTATCTGTCCAATCACAACGGAATGTGCTCGAACCTTCCGGCAGCTGCTCGAATGAATCTTCGCCATGTTGTGAACAGTTATTAACATTTGCCCTGCCTGTCATCGCCGTCAAACGCCATTATTTCTTTGTGGCAACCCCATTCGTCTCACGCACTTCTTACACCAACGTCGTTTGAATGACTGTTCACTCTAGATTCTCGTCTTTAGTCTCCCAATTGAGACATCCTTCGAAATTTCGATCAAAGTTTCCTTCAGGTGAAGGAAAACCATCAAACACTAACAACACCACGTCAATGGACCCGGGTCTCAATTCCCTCCTCCAATGGGGTGTGGAAAACAGCGCCGCAGCCAGGGATCCCAACCAACCCGTCGCAGAACCGAAGGGACTGTCTATCGACGCCCTTCGATCGCTCATGGGTGGACCCTCTGATGCTGATCTCATGAAGCAAGCAATGTCTATCATCGTCGCAGGTGATACTACACAGGAGGCGAAAATGACCGCCTTTGACAACTTCGAGCAGTTGGTGGAAAACCTCGACAACGCCAACAACTTGGAACCGCTTGGGCTGTGGTCGCCGTTATTGTCACAGCTAGGCAGTGAGGATGCAGATCCACGGAGGATGGCAGCGTGGTGCATAGGCACGGCTGTTCAGAACAATGTCAAATCTCAAGAGAAATGCTTAGCCATGGGTGGAATTGGCAAGCTGTGCAAGATGGCACTGAATGACTCAGATAGGTCTGCGAGAAGAAAAGCTGTTTATGCACTGAGTTCGTGTATCAGGAATTATCAGCCAGCTATGGACGAAGCAGTAAAGAACCTGCCGAAAGATATTGTTGGACCAGATCAGATATCTGCCTCGGATATGGATGTGATAGATGCTATCATGGCGAAGCTCAGGGACATAGAATGAGCTTGATACCTTGGGTCTTTGAGAACTGTAATTGGTGCCCAAATATACAACAGGAGGGGGAACGTCCATCAATGGCGTTGGTGATACTGGAGGCCACATGCGCCCAAAGAGTCAAAACCAGAGGATAGACTATCGAAATCGAATCTTCATGCTAGTGCGCGTTTTTGTCACGTCCCTAACGCCAGTCGCTATGATGTCCTTACTCCGTCCCACCAGCTGGTGCCCTTGCTGGCCGCTTATATCTTGACGCAACTCTACAGCGCCAAATGATAAGTATAATCATCCTCCATGTTCTGGCTGACCCACAACACCACGCTACTGAGCATCACCAAGCCATTTGCTACCACATTTGCTATCCCAAGCCACATGGTCTTCACATCATACCCCTCCACCACGTACTTGAGCACCATGACCGTGATGCCACCGGCTAGTCCACCGGCGAGTAAGGCAAAGCCAAGAAACAGCACTGTCCTTGCTTTCCATGCAACGCCGTTCCCGGAGTAAGAGAAAGAGTCTGAGCTAAGTCGAGATTTCTCGATACTATTTATGACGAGCATACCGAGGGAAGAGCAGATGAGAGGGATCCAGTCGACGAAATTGATGTGCACGGTCGACCCGTTGCGGGGGGAGTGAGAGTAGACGGCGGCATCGAGGAAGATGAAAAAGCCGAGGGAGAACTATGCGCCGTGTTGTTAGCAGCATGGAGAGGAGCACGTGGGAAGGGGTCGTACGAGTGCGCCTGCAATGTAGACGCCTGCGGTGCGGAGGTTTGAGTTGTTGAACCAGGTGGGTTTGTGGAAGCGGAAGAGACGGTTAGAATCATCCATTTTGAGGAAATCAGTCGTATGGCTTAAGAAATCAGAATCTGCCACTGGATACTTCAGGCTGGATACAAGATGGATAAACCATGCGAGAACAAGGCCGAGAGCAAAGGCGCAGGCGGACGGTGCAAAGTGATGATGCCGGTGCCTGACTGCTCGAGTGGCTGGTGGCTTGGTATACAGCCAATGAGAGCGCAGCAACTGCCGCTGCTTAGGCTCCTGTGATTCTTGGCGCGGTTTACTTGCTCTGAGTACGAATCCAGGGCCCGGCGAACCAGACTATCCATCAAAGCCGTTTGAGAGATCGGACCAAATACAATAAGATCAAGATCTCCTGATGGCGGTCCTACTCTGCTGGAGAGACTACAGCCCAGTCTAGAAAAGCATTAATGGAGTCGGAACTCAACGCTGTCTCACAGATTGCCTGCTGGCATGAAGAAGGATCACGTATCTAAACGCTTCCACAAAAGAGGACTGGGCTTATATTGATAGATTTCGTCAAAGTTTTTAAGGCCTGTGGTGATGCTAGTGCTAGGGTCAGATATGGTTACATTACATCAACTCGTATTGCTGTGAATTAGAAATCCTGCTCTTCTTTGAAGAATTGGGCAAACGCAATGATGGTCCCATAGATTAACAATCCTCCAATGATGGACATAATCATAGCTGTTGGTACTATGAGTGCACAGTGTGCTAGTAACACTGGCAGAGCTGTGGGAGTCAACATCACGTGCCTTGTCAAAGTCGACGGTACTCACCAATGCCCATGACGACCAGGAAACCGGTAAAAAATCTTCCGAAGTCTATTACAGCATTCCCAGCACTCTCAATAAAGTAGTCTGGATTGGCGCATCTTCCACAGATCCAGTTTGGTATTGGCGCGAGTACAAAAGTTGCCACCACGAGCAGGGTCAGGTAGTTGCGGAATAGGGCGGCGGAAAGGATGACGAGAAGGAAGCCAATGGCGAGGACCTATGCGCTACATCAGAAAGGCACGCTCTCTACTAGGATAGCCCGGGCGTACAAAAGAGAGAGCAATGATGGTCTTGAGACCAGCCGCCATTGACTAGGCCTGGGATCGAGACCGGCTGGATGATGGGGAGAGGGTGCCAATGATATTGAGTGAACTTGGAGGACTTTGAGGGCCGACTCGGAGCACGGTCAGAGAGATGGTTATGAGCGGGGAGTATATAGTATAGTCGACAAGTGCGTACTTGATGGAAACGAACAGGACGTCGTTGCCGTTGCGACGGGGACAATGAGTGGGCCGCAGGCAGTCGCAGCCGCCCCCGATACTAGGGTTATTGACCCTAGCACAGCCAAGTTGTAACCTCGCGCGTGCCGCGTCTTTCATGGCATGCCTGCCCGAGACCGCCCTGAATACCTTTACCAATCCTCCTCCTTCTTATCCTCCTATTCTCCCTCAACTTACCCCCCTGCGAGACTAGGACTTCACACACCATTGCGTCAGGATGTTTAGGAACAACTACGACAACGATTCAGTGACTTTGTAGGTCGGCTTTCGCGGCCATTCCACGGCGGCTGACTGGCCACAGCTCCCCCCAAGGGCGGATCTTCCAAGTCGAGTATGCTCAAGAAGCTGTCAAGCAGGGCTCCGTTGTCGTTGGTCTTGCCTCCAAAACACATGTCGTTCTCACAGCCCTCAAGGTCAGTCCCGCACCGACGCCGAAGGGCCCCAACTGAACGGTGTGTAGCGAAACGCTGAAGAGCTGTCGTCTTACCAAAAGAAGCTGATTGGCATCGACGACCATTTGGCTGTCGCTCTTGCCGGCCTTGCCTCGGATGCGCGCGTTCTATCGAATTTCATGAAACAGCAGTCCCTCTCGTCGAAAATGACATACGGCAGACCCATCCCCGTCGAGCGAATAGTCAACCTGATCGGCGATCGAGCTCAGACGAACACACAACACTATGGCAGGAGACCATACGGCGTAGGGCTCCTGGTAGCAGGCGTGGATGAGCTTGGTCCTCATCTCTTCGAGTTCAGCCCGAGCGGTATGACGCAGGCCATGCTGGCGTGCGCCATTGGTGCAAGAAGTCAGATGGCGAGGACATATCTGGAAAGAAACCTGGACAAGTTCGCCGACTCTTCGAAAGAGGAGTTGATCAAACACGGTCTGCTCGCGTTGAAAGAGAGTCTCGCGCAAGACAAGGAGCTGACTGTCGACAATACCTCATTAGGGATCATAGGCATTGCGCCTGGCAAGGACGGCAGACGCAAGTTGGAAAACTTCAAGCTGTACGATGGTCAAGAGATTGGGCCCTTGCTGGAAGCCAATGTCGAGTCCACGGGTGGCGACGGAGAAGGTGATGCGATGGAGACTGACTCGTGACCTGGCCTGTTAGCAAACGCATTCCATGGCGCGGCGTCTGGATGGCGCACAAGGGTCAATGCAGACAGAGATGAAGAACTCTGCAATAGAATCTGGGTTGCGAATCATGCCTTGCTTCGATGTGTTCCAAATGTCTACATGTGTTGGTGGTACCTGCGTGTTCTCATTCCATTCAAGACAACGAACGGAAGAAAGACAGTGCCAGGCACACCTTCTGCTTCTGCTTCTCTCGACTATTCAGGCTGTTACCTCTTTCTCTCTCCTTCGGGGATTTCGCCCTTTCTCGGCGGTCAGCGGTGATAGCTGTCATACAAGCATTACTGAATGCTTCTAGGGGAACTCATCTTCTGGAAAGGACTGTCACTCCCCCGATGAGGGCTGATAGGATAAAAGGGCTATCTAGATACTGGCAATCTCGGGATTGAATCATGACTGCTTTTCATCATGGCCTATGATTTAGTCCAATCAAGCTTGAAGCGTCCCTGTGCGACTTTGTACTCCTTCAATGCAGGCACTACGTCCTCTGTGGACTTGACTTCCACCAGAATATCTGCATTGCCCTCGCCCACGAAGCCTTGTCGAATACTGTTTCTGACCCAGTCCAGTAATCCGTCCCAGTAGCCGTCGATGTTGACTAACACAATTGGCAATTTGTGTATTCCCAGTTGGTTCCATGTTACCATTTCCATCACTTCCTCCATTGTCCCATAGCCGCCAGCCAGCGCCACGAAGCCAGAACCTGGTCCACCGGCCTCGACTGCTTGTGCCATCATCCGTTTCCGCGTGTGCATGTCAGGTACAATGGTCGTAACACCAAATTCTGACTCTGGTACGATCTTCTTATCAGGGTCGTCCTGCGAGTCTATTCTGTGCAGCTCCTCGTTACTCATTGACCGTTCAGCTCTGGGTTGTGATCTGTCAGGATTGGAATGTGTTTCGCCATTGCGCAGGCTGCCGTCTCGCTCGGTTCGGATGAGAGCGCGGGGAATTATGCCGTGAACAGATTTCGGACCCGACAAAGCAACAAGGGTGTGAGAGAGTTCACCCATGAGGCCCATTGTGCCACCGCCATATATGAGTTTGTAGTTTGCCTCGTGGAGAAAACGACCGAGGGAACGCGCTGATTCAAGATGGGCGGGAGAGCGGCCTGGTGAGGAGGCACAACTTGGACGTGTTAGAAAAGTTGTGCTAGAAAGGGGAAGCTCACAAGACACAAACGACAGGAAAGATCTCGCCCTGTGCGGATGCCATGACAGGTGCCTGCGGCCTAACTGTGCAAGCCTTTCAAGAATGGAAGAGTTTAGAGCCAGAAGAAATGAAATGTTGGCAACAAGGAGATTTCCTGGAGGAAATTTTTGTTAGCAAGAAGTAAGCAGTCTGGTATTCTAACAACTGAGAGTCATTAATATAGGGTTTAAATCAAAATACGTCTACCATAGCAATACATCTGGGATGTTGACACAAGGGGCGGAGTTTACCAGGAATTAACTTGCATCAACTAACAGGCACCCGTTACCCCGCGATATACCACCATCCCCCGGAATCTCCACTCGGGTAGACCTTTCAGGTACAGGATCGGCTTCCCGGATCTACAGGTACAGCTCCTCAGTGTGACTTAACACTGCTCTCAGCCTAGCCGTCACTCCTACAACACGATGAATACCCCACCTCCAGCGAGTCTGTCTGAAATGCCTACAAATCCCCTTGCATCATTATTGATGACACGTGCTGTTCTTCTCTGTTTTTATTCGGGCTATATGGAATCCGTTGCAGAACAGCACCGGAATGGCCGCCGTAGCCTTTCTATTGGTGATATTGCGATTCAGTGGTGTGGTGTTGAGTCAGAATGCCACAAGTAGTCCCAATGTCATCATCAGTGCGTCTACAGCCTCACCCTCGACTGCCACAACCCCCGCGCCCTCAACGTCGTCAGGACCCTCTTCTCCTGCTACTGCAACTTCGTCTACATCGAGTGAAGTCTCATCAGGTAAGCTTAGCCAGCAGACACGTTTCATAGGTGGACTGAAAACGGTCGACACGGTAATGGCTTTGTAGCACCATGTCGCAGCATCTTTGAGCTTACCCGCTGCGTCTCTTTCACATTCCTCTGATATCACACCGACAACAACTGAGCCGTTTTGATTGACATTATCCGCCTCGCTGTCCAATTTAAGTTTGGTCACTGAGTTTTCCACGACCACTGCTCGATCTGCAACCTTTCCTTCTATAACATCTTTAAGCGAACTGGAGTAACAAGCGATATAGCGTCTAGCATCGACTCTGCATTCTTGTCTACTTTGTCAGATAGCTCACTCGCCAGTACATCCGAGTACCTATTGAGTGCGACAACGGCTACCACAAATTCAGAGAATGTGCCGCCTGGCACGTCGAAATCCACGGCGCCTACAGTTTCAAGTACGCGTTCAGTTAGTACACCCTCTGGCACGTCCGAATCGCCGTCACCTTCATCCTCAACCATCGCTCCAGAGGTTACCATAGCAAGTACTTCTGAACCCCCCTCAATTACATCATCTACTTTGGCCAACACAGTGGTCGTCTCTACTATATTCATAAATGGGGCTCCCTCATCCACAACCACCATCACCTCATACGTTACACAGTCTTCAGCCGCCGACTTCACAGAAATCTCGCCCTATACGACAACACTATCAACTGCAACAAACTCTGAAACAGCACAGCCATATTCGGCGCCTACCGGCGGAGATAGATTATCTACAGGCGCTAAAGCTGGAATAGGCACCGGCGTGGGAGTTGCGGTAGTGGCTTGTGCCATAATTGGCTGTTGGTGTACTTGGTGCAGGAGGCGGCGAAGAAGGCAGAGCTCTATATCACCTTCCGACAGATACCCTCCTTCGTCCATTCCAAGCACGGTCGCCATCGCCATGGGTGGCCAAGGAGTGATCGGTGGAGAAGCTGGTTTGGGACATGTAAGTGAAAAAGGGGACTCTTGGTCCGAACAGCCATCGCCACCAATTGGGTCGCATTCATCCAATGGATGGCATCCACCGCGACCTCCGCCATCCTACTTGATTCCACCCAAGGCAGCGGCAATTTCCGGCTTGAATTCCGTCTCGGGGCCGCATTTGAACCAATCTGCTCCTGGTCACAATGATCAGGGTGCATGGACGCCTAATTCGGATACCCATGCTGAACTTGGGCCTGTCTACTCCGCAGTTGTCGCAGGGGCTGGAAACGAGATGGACAGGAATGAAGCATGTCAACGAGCTGTGTCGGCGCCCCAAAGACTCGGTCATTCACGCACCTCTCGCGGTAGTTCGATAGGCCGGCCCTCCAACCGGGGAGGACTTACTTATGGTCACAGCTGGGCCGCACCCAATATATCAGGAGAATACCAGTCCCCGATCCAGCAGGATGGATACTGGCAAGGCTCCTCCGCGCAGGATGCATCGGATATACAAGGCTCACCTAGTTCGCAGCAGGGAGCACTACCACGAACTGTCTCCTCTCGAAATCGCAGCTACAGTGGTTTTGATCCTGAACTTTCTCTTCACCAGCGGATGAGCAATGATAGAGCACCCCCCTTCCGAGCGGGCCACCTGCAGAAGCAGCAGCCACAAGGAGGCGTTGGTGCGTACGGGCCTAGTCAGAATTTCTAAGGGTCAATGTGATGTGGATACTGTCATTTGCAAAAGATCTTTCTGCCCCAAATATCTTGATAGGGCACGTCTTTGTATTAACTTAACTTAGCGGCACCCAACTTCTGCTGAAGCTCTTCCCCATTAAGGTTAATCGAACGAGGATGGCATGCAAGCAGACATGAATACAGATTATGAATACCCAGGATGATCTTCTCTGGCGCTACTCCATGCGACCGAGCGCATAGTCTCAAAAATGGCAAGATCTTCGTGACCATGTCTCAAGGCTAAGAATCATATCAAGCAGAACACATACGGGTACAAGTTGGGTTCCTTGCTGACATCGATCAGAGTGTCCAGAAGTGAGCAGGCGATACTTTCAGCCGCAAAGAGAGACACATCCTATTCGTAACAAGAATAGCATTTCATTCCGTTTGGCTATACAGGCACCACATGCAATAAGTAACGGCAGTATGAGCTTTTTTTAAGCACTCCAATGATGACGAAGAAGGTGGGGAAATCTCAGATCGCAACGTGGGCGCGCGTCACGCTGACGAGGAGGCAAACACGTTTCGGTTAGCATCAGGTGATCAAGCGTAATATTGACACATTGACACATTCTTGCAGTTGACCACCATTAGTTCAAAATATGCTGATAATATCTTGTGCTGATAATATCTTGTGCTGATAATATCTCTTGTAGGAGGTTTATTAAAATATTCATAGAATTTGTAGAGAAAACTTACAGATATGGATTTCAGAATCATTGTGTGTGCACAGTGATTTGTATTGCTTAAGATTTCGGCCTCGAGCAGTCTGGTACGTTGTTCAAATAACACACCAAACAATGTAGAACTATACGTTAAAGCGGCCTCCTCAATTGGGCCGGAGGTGATAGCAGTGTGTTCGGGTTGGTTTGATAAATTTTGACGATGCGTTCTCGACTTGGTGGTTCAAGATTGACCTCCAACAGAGGACACGTTGTTGCTTCTGCCAACTTGTAAGCAGTCCACCCTCCCCCCCTCGCTGCGTGGCTCCAAGAGCCCTCGTCCACGAAAACCAATGCCGTACCTTTGTCCCTGACCCAGCACAGCAATGTCTGGCGGTTATACCGAGCGGCGGCCAGGCCAGTGGTTCCCTGGCGGACACTTCCTCGACCTGATCCCGGCACGTAGTGAGCAGACACATCTACCGCTCAAGCTCATTCCCTTTATCGTCATCTGGGCCCTGTTTATGGTCATATTAATCGTAGGCTCTGACAGTGTCCCTATCCCTGATCCATGTTAATACTCCCAGGCATGGCTCGTCACCATCCTCGCCCCTTTCCCACGCGCACCTCGCCCCTCCGAGAAGACATTCCGCACCGTTGACCAGGCTGGGAAGCTCACGGAGCCCGAACCACTGTCATGCTGGTACGACAAGCTTGCGAAGAAAGCCGCGACAGCTGCTAAAGAGGACCGGCCGGACTCCCTCGACTTGGCTGCCGAGATTGAGCCTGCAGATGTTTTCATGACCGTCGTTGTCCCTGCTTACAACGAAGAACATCGCTTGACTGGCATGCTAGAAGAAGCAGTCAACTACCTCGAGGCAGAGTACGGCACGAGCACTTCATCCAAGCCCTCTACGGAGTCGCTACTGAACAGCCCAAACGGAGCACGCAAACGTCAAACTGCACCGGCGGCATCCACCAAATCACCACTACGGGGCTGGGAAGTTCTGCTCGTCAATGATGGCTCCAAAGACAACACTCTCGGCGTCTGTGAGGAATTCTCCCGCAACCACATCGTGCCACCTCTCCCCCGCCGTGCCTCTGGTCCCTGGACCACCCACTCTGCCGAGGGTGTGCGTATCCCTCCAGGTGCCATCCGTATGGTTTCACTCGAAGAGAATCGCGGCAAAGGCGGTGCAGTCACCCACGGCATGCGCCATGCACGAGGCCAGTACGTTGTTTTCGCAGACGCAGATGGTGCAAGCAAATTCGACGATCTTGGCAAGTTAGTGTCCGCATGTAAGAAGAGTGAAGACAAGAAAGGCCGCGGTGTCGCAGTAGGTTCCCGCGCTCATCTTGTCGGATCCGAGGCTGTTGTCAAGCGCAGTAAACTGCGCAACTTTCTCATGCACTCCTTCCATCTCCTCCTGTGGCTCCTTACCCCATCCAAAACAAGCCATATCCGCGATACCCAGTGTGGCTTCAAACTCTTCTCAAGACCTACATTGCCCTACATTGTTCCGCATATGCATATGGAAGGCTGGATCTTCGATGTCGAGATGCTCATGCTAGCCGAGTGGAGTGACATTCCTATGGTCGAGGTGCCCGTTGGCTGGAGAGAGGTGGTGGGGAGCAAATTGAACGTCGTGTGGGATAGCCTGGGCATGGCTTGGGGATTGGGCTTGCTAAGGATCTGCTGGGCGTGTGGGATCTACAGACGATAGGCAAACAGCAGGAATGCCGTATCTATCTATGAACGCAGGCCAGCCACCAGCATGGTGGATGCGTTTGGGACATTGAAGCAAGTCTCCGTGACCTGCAATCTTCCATCTTCGGGCACTTCATGAAGTCTTCCAGGGCTCACTGATATTCAAGCAAAAGCTCCAGAAGTGACAATCGGATCTACCAACCAGAGACAATGCCATTCTACCTGAATGCTATTCGCGAGTTCGATACGCGACGGTACTGTGCCCACGTTACATAAGGCAAGGTTGTTTGCTTCACCAGAAAGTCTATTCTGCCTGTCTCATGTGAAATTCTGTCTCGATATCGATCAAAGCGTCGCACTCAGTCAATTGGCGTTTTATTGAGCTAGTACTGGTTGGTCTTTTCATTGTGGTGGGCTGAATGTAGGCTTTAAAACATGATTCTGTGATGTATACTGTTCAAACTGACTTTCTCTTAGGATTATACGCTGGCTATTTCTCTACCACTCTTGCCTATTGTCATTCATTGGGCACGAAAACCATACACATAGAGCTTATTATTGATATGAATAGCTCTCATTTGTCCGTGCGACCTCGCCATTCATCAATTCGGATTATCCAATCACGAACAAGAGCCTCAAAAACACCAGCTTCATCGATAGGAAGGCTATGCGTACCACGATCGAGAACGACATAGGTTGATCGGGGATAGAGCTCCAGCAAGCGAAGGCTGTCTCGATAGCCCACGATCTCATCTTGCCGACCGCATACAACAAGCGTGGGTGCAAAAAACTTGGCATGTTCATTGTCCAAGGAAACAGATAACTGAAATCGTTGCGGATCTGCTCGGATCGGGCCTAACACCTTATTGTCTGCTGCTTTTTCCGCTGGAAGAATAACATTTTCGTATTTCGCCTTTAAAGTTTTAATGTAGGCAGGAGTTTGAATGAGAACATTTCCAACAAGTGCTCTGTCTTCGGCTGATAAGCTTGACATGAGTTGCTCGTTTGGGACCAACGGTTTGAAAGCATCGAGGTCGCGCATGCTGTCCTTTGGCTCGATAAGCGGTACGCGCAATAGCAAACCATCGACTTGCTCAATATATTTCTGGGCTAGTGCCCGCGCAAGGTAGGCGCCGCATGATGAGCCGACAAGTAAGAATCTTGACCTCCCAAGCCGAGAATCAATAAATTGCACCAGGCGGAGGTATATGTCGTCCAGGTCCTTGACATTATTCGCAGGTGTTGTGCCCATGCCTGGAAGGTCCACGTATATCCGCCGAAGTCCTGGTGTTTTGTCAAAAATTGGCTCAAAGTCCAGCTCCTCGACTCTTGCCTCCATCGGCCATCCATGAATGATTAACACGGGAAGTCCTTGGCCAAACTCATGTGCAGATAAAATAGAGTCCATATTGTTGCTGAATAGTATTGTGAATGTATGGGGGAAGAAACCAGAGCAGTTGATTGTGGGAGTACAAATTGTTCGATCAAGATCACACCATCTTATATTGCTTCCAAAATGAGGTTCTGAGCGGCAAGGTTAAATTAAATACCAACTTGGTCAATCGCGTAATCAATACGCGCTGGCGCGTTTAAACTGACTAAAGGTAGAGAGGACTATCAAGATGGCGTGGAACTATTTTATGGAGCCGCCTGGGCTGCTATCGTTACCTGGCGCCGTTGGATTGGGTTTGGGTGGAACTTACCCGTAAAGTCTGACCAACCCCTTGTAGAAATGACACCTCTTTCACAAGAGTTCCATATGAAATCCAGCGATCGAGTTTTCCAAGCTACTTGCTTAACCTCAACCAAGTCTTAACAGTTCTTTGATGGGGATATCTCTCTCTGAATTTTGAGTAGGAAGCAATATTATTCTTTGAGTGTGGTGGGTTTTTACTGTACAGTACATCTTTGAGAAGGGTACATATCCTCAAGCATAGAACCTGAGTTACCCACAGTTTCTGGTGGATGTTTTCAGAAAACCAAGACATATACAAGTGGTCCTGATGTGTTACCAAATGGAAGATATGTATAAGGAAACAATGTTATAAGATACATTCTGATTAGTCATGTCCTAAGCTATCTCTGGAGTCCAAGAGATGAATAAAGGCTGAAGTCCCTCACACACCTGGTTACGAAGCAGACTGTAACATGGTGCCGGTTACAAGCATAAATATTACAAGTTCCAAGATGTGCCCCAGGATTTGGGAGTACTCTCAGTCTTTTTGGGCGATCCCCAAGTGACTTGTGGAACTTGGTCATGACAGCAAGACTTCTCAATGTATTTCACAGAAGGCTCGGTGTGGAAATCGACTGTTTTTTGATGGGAGGACGACATGATGGGAGGGAGAAGACCCTCTATATAATCCCATAGTGTCACATTAGCGGCGAGGCAAGAGATCAATGGGCAGCCTAGGAAAGCAGAGGCTAGGACCAATGATCTCTACACCGAACTGGAAAATGACAGCTAGGGCTTGGCAAGCGAGCTGCTGACTAATAAATATATCGCCGACGAGCTCAGCCACTGACTTTCAATTTGCAGGAGGTTTGCACTCCAGACTTGTGGAATCAAATCGTCACGGGCGACCGCCAAGATATGGGTGGACCTACAAGGCTTCCACCACCCAGATTTTGATTCTGTAACTCCTACGTATGAGACTGTGGATCAATTCGAATTGATTCGTCTTCATCGTGCTGGGAGGTCTAGTCGGTGGTTAATCACCATGGACGAAGATACTTTGAAAAGCTTTGTCCCTTCCTCATTTGGTGGAGGGAGCAGTGGTTTCGATCCGGATGCTCAGGTCGAAAGCGCGAGGCGGTCAGCATATGGTCAACTCACTGCAAGCGAGCGCAAATCCGACGGATCTAGATATGATAGTGATTCTGACGATGACGATGACGATGATGATGATGAGGATGAGTACCCCATTTCTCATGAGGTCGTCTTCAAGACACACGATCGGGCAGTTACAACAATCACGGTTGATCCTGCCGGGTCCAGAATGATTACTGGGTCCAACGATTGCACGTTGAAATTTCATGACTTTGCAAGCATGGTACCAAATACAATACGCGCCTTCAAATCTGTTGCCCCCACAGCCACCAAGTCCTCAGCAAGCACCGAGACTCACCCTGTTCACACCGTTAAATTCAATCCAAATTCACCAAGTCAGATGCTAGTGGTGTCTGCCACGCCTCAGGCTAGGATCATATCTCGTGACGGAGAGGTGACAACGGAGTTTATCAAAGGTGACATGTACCTACGAGACATGAAGATAACGAAAGGACACGTCAGTGAGACTACGTCCGGAACATGGCATCCCACAAACTGGGATCTCTGTGTTACAGCTGGCACAGATAGTACTTTGAGGATATGGGATGTCAACTATGCGAACAGGCAGAAAGAAGTCATCGTACATAAGAGCAAAGCCGCTGGTTCGGCTGGAAGGAGCAGGCTGACGGCAGTGGCATGGGGCAGCCAAGTTGATGGGGGGAGTTCGGTCCTCGTCTCGGCAGCTCTGGATGGGTCGTTACTGATGTGGGCGGGCGAGGGCCCTTTTGCAAGGCCTTCATCTGAGATTCGTGATGCCCATAAATCGGACACTTGGACGAGTGGAATTGATATCAGTTGCGACGGTAGGTTGGTTGTAACGAGGGGTGGGGATGATACTATCAAGCTTTGGGACACCAGAAGATTCAAGGAGCCGATTAACACTACGAGGCATACCTCGACATCTGCGCAATATCCAACATCCAACGTCATTTTTGCACCGAATTCTTCATCAATATTGGCCGGGTCAGAAACAGGAGACCTACATATTCTGAACCCCGCGACTCTCCAACCAGAAGTGGTCACTCCTATCACTCCAGGTTCGCCTCTCATCACCGTTCTCTGGCATGACAAACTCAACCAAATTATCACTGGCTCCGCCAATGGCGAAACGCACCTTCTCTTCAATCCAAAGTCCTCCTCTAAGGGTGCTGTAATGATCATGAGAAAACCACCCAAACGCCACCATGTGGACGATGACTCCTCTCTAACCACAGACATGTCCCAAGGTATCTCGGGCGATGCGATTGTTAACCCGGGTACAAATCTAGGATCAACAAAAAGCGTCTCGACTTCAGGACTGACGGCCTCTGGTAAGTCTCGAGATCCACGACGTCCACATCTGCCGGCGACAACACCATTTGCCAAAAGCCAACCGGATGAAGAACATATCAGGAAGAGCATACCGTTGAGTTCGATGCGAGAGGAGGATCCAAGGGAGGCCCTGTTGAAGTATGCGGACAAGGCGAAGAATGATCCTCTGTTCACCAATGCGTGGAAGAGTACACAGCCGAAGACCATTTATGCAGAGTTAAGTGACGACGACGAGGGTCCGAGCAAAAAGAAACAGAAGACGTGATCCAAATTACAGTGTTTCAACTAGGTATCGAATGCATTTGACTATGACGCTAATACCATGCCTATGCATATGACCGAAGACACATGCATTTTCTATCCAGGTCTTTGCTGGGTACCGAAGGGGTAGTAGGATCTTTACTAGGTACCAAGGATAGTAGGATATTTACCAGGTACCGAGGATATTAGGACATCAATGGCCCCCTCGCGATTTTACCTCAGCAATTGGTGTTGTGAGCATCGATGGCCGTGCCACAGAAGCAGCCAAGTGTGTTGCTCAGATACCCCAATGACTAGGTATAAGACGGGATGAAGAGGCCATATCTCCACGCGTCAAGTGCAGAAACCATCGGTACATACTTGCGAAGTCAGGCGTGGAATGATGGAGCTGATGGAAGTTCAGTAGAGAGAACACAGCTGACGGACATACGCCCTACTCAGTCATTGCTGAGATTGGAAAGGCCCAAAGGCAGTACCACATTCACTCATTCTGACAGCTATCGACAGCGTTTTAACATCGACGACTACTTCAGTCCGGTTACTAATTATCTGCATCACGACACAATATTTCTCACTAAATTGCACCAACGTATCAACCTTGTCTACGGCTTGGGGATCAATGTCCCGCTCAACGCCGAGGTTGATTCGCTGCAAGCCAACGGGCACACCTCTAAAATACAGATCTCGTTGGACGCAGATACTGACTCTGTGAATTTGAGTTGCAAGGGCGGTAGCGACAGCGCGCAGTGTGAAGCCGAAGCAGGCAACCACGGAATCAGAGGAACATGTTGCCGGCACAGACCAAGCCGAAGCTGCTGTTGGCGTTGTTACCGTCGTCGTCGTTGATGCCGGCCCCAGCCGTTCCGCCAGCCATTCGGTGCAAACCTGCTACTTTCTTGGTGGCCTGGCCAGTCGAGAGGGAGCAAGAAAGAGGCAGAGTGGAGTCGAGCTTGCCAGTTGAAGTAAAGTGGGACCAGGGCTGAAGATGGATCTGAGCAGTATAGCGGTATTCGTCTTTCAGCGGCTTCTGGGTTGTGCGCAACGAAGTGGCCGCGTCGTAGGCTGTGGTAGGCTGTCAACACAGACATCATCGCAGATGGATGATGTTGCGGAGATTCTGGATAAGAGTCAGATTGAGCGTGTATTAAGTGGACACTAGCTTCAAGGGTGTAGCTAGAGGTGGCAGCACAGCAGCAGCAGATCTTTCTGGTGATCTGTCTCAGAGAACTTCCATCTAGCCTGAACCCGTCGGTTTGTCTGCAAGGGCCTTTTTCTGCACATACGTGACGTGTGCTAGCAGTGGCCCTTATTCAAACTATAAGACTTCCATCAGGCTATGCAGGGATGTCGGGGCGGATTTACACCGCCCAACGGTTTACTTGACCCGGGGTTGGGGGGTACCCCTAGCATAGGGGTAGACAATATAGCAGCAATGGGACGCCACAATGCGTACGGACCCTAACTGTGCCAAGAACTGAGCCACACCACTTGGGGGCCTTGTGATATGATGTCTCGGAGAGAAGCGTTGAACCCTTTCGTGCCATTTGGGATGATGGTGGCGAATCGAACGCTATTGGGTCTAAGTTAACGGCACAGGATGGAGGCATTTCTTTTGTGGGAGGCTGTGGGAGGAAGTTGAACTGTTGCATGATGTGGAATGGAGTTCAAATGAAGCGCAGGGGAAGCACTTTACGAATGGATGGCACTTTGGGACAAATGTTCAAAAGTTCAGTATCATCGGGTTGGCAATCGGCAGGCTCCCTGTCTTGCCGCAAAGCTAGCCAAGCAAGCAGAAGTGCGAAACATCGAGAGGCCGTTGGTCTTGGTAAGCAGACAGCTTGGGCCCCGCTCATGCAATTTTTCTTTTACTCTGAAGGCCGGGGTTGAAAAACGGTGTGATTTGATTGAGGAGTTTGTTCCAAGGTCGCTGGCGTGCCGGCAATTGTGGAAGGATTCAGCGTGCAAGCTGACGGCCGTGTTCATTCGATCATGTCGATATCGTCGTCAGCAACGTGCGGGGCCTTAGCTGTTTCAGGCACGGCCTGGTTTCTGTTGGCGCTAGCATCACCAGTATTGGCACTAGCTCCCCAATAATCGTCCATCTCAGCGTCAAGTTCTTCCTGCGTCTTTCTTGGTCGTCCTCCAACCATGGGGTGGCCATTTGCGTCTCTGCCTCCCCTACCTGGTCTTTCCCGCCGTTCACCGGGTCGTCTACCGCCGCGCTGAGCTGAGCTTCGACTGCCGCCCTCGCCAGGAATGTATCGATCGATGTTTTCTGGGGCAGGCTTGGTGACATCGCTGCGCCGTTCACGGGAACGGGGTGCTCGTCGTGGGGCTCGTTTATATCCGTGGGCGTCATCCAGGTCCTCTGTTGGGCTCTCGCTCCGACGTCTGCTCCTGCCAGCTGGCGGCTCGACCCTGTCGAGCAGGCTCCTGGGATTCTCCACCTTGTCAAAGGGATTATCACGGCGTGGCAGTTGAAGCAGCTGTATTCGGATCGGCTGTCCCTTGGCATTTGCTCCGTCGAACTCTCTGATGGCCTGTCGCGCATCGGCAACATGCTCATACGTGACGAATGCGATGCCCTCTGAGCGGCCAGCGCGATCGTATCTCATCCTAATGTCTGCGACGGGAGCTATACGGGTGAACAGTTCCTGGACAAAGTCAGCCTCTGGAGCCCAGGTGGGTACAAGACGGATGCGGAAGGCTCACATAGATCTCATCTTCAGTCAGGTCGTAGTGCAGGTTATCGACTCGCAGTTTCGCCGGTGGTGCTCTGCACGCTGTTAGCCAGGCGGTGGAATCGAGGCAAGTAAAAAGTCGCGCACCTCTCTCGATCGTCATCGTAGCGCGCGTCGCGGGGCGCGCGCCGATCATCTCGCCTGTCGTCGCGCCTGTCGTCTCGTCGATCGTCTCGTCGATCGTCCCGTCTGTTGTCCCTTCTGTCATCATGACGCCCTTCTCTTGAATCATCCCGGCGACGACGTGAGCGGTTGTAGCCAGCGCGGCCGTCGGCAGGCTCATCATCATCGTAGCGGTCATGTACCCAGTCACTGTCGTAGCCACCATTAGCTCCCGAGTTCTCTCCAGGCCGGGTGAGAGCCATACTTGTCCAGGTTCGTTCTTTCCTCTCTAGTAGACTAGGTGGGGAGGAACATCATGTTAGCTGCCAGTCACGGGTTATACTTTTGGAGGTGCGTGCGATCCGATCAGCCGGAGTCGATATCGAGGGGGTTGGATTGAGCACGCCGGCCGATCGAGATGACGGTTTCGTCCGCAAGTGGAAGAGGAGGGGGAGGAAGTAGGAGCAGGAGGAGCCGGACCTGGTGATTGGCGCGTTGGTACTTCTCGAGAACGCTGTTTGCCAACGGTGGAGCTACCTTTCTTACACCGTCGCGAGGGTAGTTGTAGTTGGTGTAGTTGCCCCGGCGGGGCTGCCCGCCTCTGCGTTGGCCAGCAGGAACTGAGCGCTTGGGGCGTGTCAGCAGCCTGCAGTGTGTAAGCTAGGGCATCGGGGCTTGGTACCTGGCGGTCGGCCACAATCTCGTCGAGGCTGCGGTCCATGATGGTCGTCGTGTGGAGGAGCAGCCGAGAGGCGAGCACGGGCGGAAAAAGAACGCAGCCAGTTAACAAATACAGTGTGAGGAGTGGGAATCACGAAGAGCTAGACTGGTTTGGGTTAGATCGATGGGCCTCAACATTAGGTCAAGTACCCCCAGAAACAGTGTCAGCTACTTTTCAAGGTATTGCCTAGATGGAGAGAGCAAGGCAAATAACAGGATCGGGTCCACTTCAGTCGGTTCGAAGATACGCGATACAAGTCAGCTTGGGAACAGCTTGGGAACAGCTTGGGAATAAGACCTGGCAAAGTCCTGTTGTTCATTTCATGCACCTAATCAGCAGCCTCTCAAGCCATCACACATCTTCTCGCTGACTGGCTCTGGTATATAGTCTATGCTGCAGTTCTGATAAATACCTGGAACTGAAGACAAGCTGGCTATCCTTCTCGAATGAGAGTGGCCATATTTCTTTGACCTGAACTGCTTGACGGCCTGCTTCAGCGTGGGCGTAGTCTATAGGACGCAGTACTTTTGATACAAATAATACCTAGCATCAAGGCGCCCACTCGGCGCCATTGGTACTGTGGAGGGATATCGACTTAGGCTCTAAGCATCTGGCTTGAAGCCTTGCTACATCGACGGGCTGTGAATGCAATCTGAATAGGTGTGTGTGTCCCTGAGGCACTGCGCAAATGGGGTGACTGGGCTTGCCGTTAAGTGCGTACTGTAGCTTTAGCTTCCTCTAAGTTGCACCAGTTAGCGCACGTCTCGTTAGTTAGTTAGACTTTGGTTAGTTAGAAGACTCGCCAAGTGCTCCGCCTTCCGCGCATTCCCCAAGTTCCGCGCTTGGCCTCTGTCATCCATCTTAGTTTTGCCGTTTTCCGAATGGCCTTAATCACCTAGCTTTAGCCGACGCCTCTCCCTGCATTGTCCACCAAACAATGCCTCGCCCCAAGCAGTCATGACCTTCCCGCCTCCTGCGAAGCAGCAGTCCGGCCGCCGCTCCTGCTCCTGCTGCCTGCGGCCTGTGCGCCTGCTCCGACCAGCATGTACCTGCATCACCATTCCGATGGCACCCCGTTGAGATTCATGGCGGTTGCTTTAGAAGACGACACGTCCTCAGGCTGGTCGTCCTTTGTTGGCATCATCACGGCCATTGTCGGCAATATTCTCATTTCCTTCGCCCTAAACACCCAACGCTACGCCCATGTCCGCTTGTCGGAAGAGTCCAATGGCAAGCGCTCAGACACTGCATTATCCACACACAAGGCCAATCATATCCAGAGCTATGGTGCCGTCCACCAAGACCACATCGCAGACCAGCGATCTGAGGTCAATCCAACAACCTCTCACCCGGCTGGCCATGGTCAAGACCCCAGCCTGTCATCCGACTGTATGCAAGACTCGTTCGAGTCCGAAGACACTGTCAGACCTGGCGACGACAAGGACGAAGATGGTGGTCGAAAGTCATATCTCAGATCAAAGATCTGGTGGGCAGGCATCATCATGATGACCGTGGGCGAGGCTGGCAATTTTCTGGCTTACGGCTTCGCTCCGGCCTCTATTGTCAGTCCTCTTGGTGTGGTTGCTCTCGTCTCCAATTGTCTGATTGCACCGCTTGTTCTGAAAGAGCCTTTCAGACAACGCGACTTCTGGGGCGTGGTAGTTGCCATCCTCGGCGCCGTCACTGTCGTCCTCTCCGCCGACCAGAATGAAGCCAAACTCGACCCGGGCCTTCTCTGGAACTACTACATCAAGCGGTGGGAATTCCTGGTATATGTCTTGGTCACAGCTGTTGCCATCATCGCCCTGATGATAGCCAGCCCTAGGTACGGCAAGCGCATCCTGGCCATTGATATTGCACTCGTTGGCCTCTTTGGAGGCTACACCGCCATCGCAACCAAGGGTGTGGCCGCACTTTTGTCTGCATCCTTGTACAAGGCCTTCACCTTCCCCATCTTCTACGCCCTTGTCCTCCTCCTTGTGTTCTCCGCCATTATGCAGATCCGCTATCTCAACAAAGCCCTTCAGAACTTCAACTCCACCCAGGTCATTCCAACACAGTTTGTTTGTTTCACACTTTCGGTCATCATCGGTTCTGCAGTGCTCTATCGAGAGTTTGAATCAGAAACCACAAGTCGCGCGATTGAGTTCATCGCCGGCTGCCTTCTCACCTTCTTCGGTGTCTATCTGATCACTAGTAAGCACAGAGAACCCGGAGGGGATGAGAAGGATTCATACCACGAGGATTCAGACGAGGCAATACGCCTGGTGGACGACGGCGAGGAGGCTACCGAACACACCGCCCTGTGCCTGGATATTACTCACAAGCCGGCCCGTGCTCAGCCCATGCCCGGTACTCCTTTCCCAGTTACACCGCCTCACTCACCCTCTCCTACCGACATTCCATCAATCGCAGTGACACCGGCGGTAACACCGCTTCCTGTGAGCCCCTGGAATCATTCTGCCTCTGTTCTTCCCCGTCCCCGCACCCCGATTTCGCATAGCTTCTCCGACATCGAGTCTACACCTTACTTCACCCCATCTAGCTCCCAGCGACCAGTCTTTCGAACAGATTCATCACCCGGCGATATGGAGACGCCGACGAGACAGCAGCGCACTGCGTCGCTCCCTAAACCTGATACAGTGGCAGTCAGTGCCGCCGAGGGCGACAGGCGCAGGTTTCTCCGCTCAACAAGAGATGGGATCCGCGTGCTTATCCCGGGGCCCTTACTGGCGCCATTGGCCTCCTCTTCGTTGTCTGGCATCGTTGCAGATTCGTTGCGTCGCGGCGAGAACTCGTCGATTTCAGTCCGCAACAGGTTGCGCCGTAGTAAAACGCTCCGGCTTGATCGCCCACCCAATGTAGCACCTGGTGACGAAGAAAGTGGCCTATTGAGGCAAACCAATCGTGAAGGGAGCTTGTCCAGATGCCCAACTATAGCCAGCCAGACCAGTGACGACGTGGTCAGTGTCTTGAACGGCGAAGGCAATGTCAATACGACGAGGCCATCTCGACTGCGAGCCATGAGTGAGACACTTGGATCACTGATCGCAGGTGGCGACTCGAGTGAGGATGGCCAGGCTAGCGGAGATGGACACCGGCGACAAGGCTGGTGATGATGCCACCCATGTCCCAAGAATTGTCCAGGCTCGTCCGTAGTTTGGAGTTTCTGTGTCAGTAACTTATGGGCGCACCGTGGGGTGCGCATCCAACAACCTCCAACAACGATTTGGTCGTCAAATTACCGGGTTGAAAACGACATTGCCAGGTATGCCCAGGTAAATTGTCTGTATTCTTAATGTTTTCTACCAGCCACTCAAGTGGAATGAAGAGATGATTTGCCTCTTTGCCTCATGTTTCCCTAAAATGAACCTCGCCACTAAATGGGAAGAATATTGTCATGGCTCAGTAATGAGGGTTTTATTTATGGTTTGAAACAAAAAGCATGACAGAAAGCTGATTGAATTCCAGCAGCAATGTAATGTGTGTGCATGAGATCCTGAACAAATCGTAAGAGGAAAACAAAAAGAGATATCCAACCTATTCCTGCACTTGATCGTGCTTGCCTTGGCCTGCATGCCCCTTGCCACACCAGAAAATAACGCAAGGTACGCATTTCATCTTGATTGGCCTGACGGAACAGTGGGATTTTGTCCCATGCAGGACAGTATCCGAGTCGACATCGTGGTCGAAGCAGCAATGGTAGAAGCAGCAATGGTCGAAGCAGCAATGGTCGAAGCAGCAATGGTCGAAGCAGAAATGGTAGAAGCCGTTGGCAGAAAATAATAGTAAAACAGCATGGTCATAATCATCCAACAGGCTCGAACGCTAGACTAACACTTTACAGAAATATCCCAATCGATGCGACGTTGTCGACAGCGTCTTGATCCCAGCTGGCCCTACCGATGAGCGCTCTCGTCTTCTTCTCCCACACTCTTCAGGCTGATACTGTTCGCATTGCTTCCTAAGCTCCTGCTACTCTTGTGACTCCTGGCTGGCACGCCAGAAGCCGGCTTCTTAGACGTGGCCGTGGTACTAACATTGCCGTTGGCATTTGCTGGCGCCGTCTCTTTCTTCTCCTCCTTCTTCGGCGCCGATGTAGTCAGTGGTGGCCGAGAAATCATGGCTTTGATGGCGGCCTTGGCCTTAGCCTTTTCTTCCTGTTCGTCCGCCGCCCTCTTTGCAGGATCCACCTGCTCCTTCGCGCTGGCCTCGGCCTTCCATTTGCGCCAGCCATCAAAGTCAATGAGTGCTTGCATGCAGCCCCACTCGGTGACTTTCCGTTCCATCCACGTGAATTGAACGGGCTATAGCTGTGTCAGCAGAGGGCCTTGGGCGGAGACGAAGTGGAATTCGGCCTTACTTTGGTCAAGAAATCATTGCAGCCAGCAGCGAGAGCTTCGTGACGGTCGCTCTGCAAACTGCTGGCTGTTAGGGCAACGATGATGACCGGGCTCTTGAAAAGGCTCCGGTCAGGCAGGGTGTCTTCATCACCCAGATTGCCACCGTTGGCTGGATCCATCTTCTGTCCTCCGACAAGCGGGCTGCCGCTGAAGGCACCGATGCCGTTGACTGCCTCAAGGCGGCGGATCTCTTTGGTGGCATCGAGCCCGTTCATGACGGGGAGCTGAATGTCCATCAGGACCAGATGGAAGCCCCCGGTCCTCCACATGGCCACAGCCTCCTTGCCGTTCATTGCCGACTTCCATCTCACCTTGAGCCTTTTCATGAAGGCTTCAAGCAGCTTCAGGTTGATGACATTGTCATCCACCAGCAGCACGTTGATCGGCGGAACCGACCCATCGAGCAACGAAGCCGACGCCGGCTGGGGTTGTGGTGCGACATCGCCATTCGTCGATCTTGCTGCTATACCCTTTTTCTTCTTCGCTCTCTGACCCGGATGGGGGCTCTGAACTCTATTCGGAGGGGTGATGGAGGGGCTGTGGTCGTTGACGGCCGGAGGCGTCGGCATCGGCATAGGCATAGGCATCGGCATCGGCATCGCCGGGCCTGGCTGCGTGCCATTCATCTGCACCTTTGGGGCTGCGACCATTAGCCAAGCGTTTAGGCCGAGTGAGGCGAGGAGCCTACCTACCAACGAGTCCGTTGGGTTGGGTTGTATGCAGGATAGTCGGGCTGTTCGTGTGCTGGCGTACATACTTGGGCCGGCGCTTCGAGCTGTGGCCACCGGGACTAGGCAGCGGTGGAAGCTGGCCTGTGGTCAGAACGGCCATGGAGTGAGGGTGGCCGGGCCCTTGCTGCACATGGGCAAGGTGAGGAGAGCCCAAGGCTGGCAGGGGCCCAAAGTAGTCTCGGGCCGCATCGTCGGGGCGGTAGTGCTCAGGCAGATAGTAGGACACGTGGTGGTTGCCTGGCTTGGGAGAGGGCCGTGGCGTGCGAGGCTTGTCGACGACGACGATGAGGGCATCGTCAATCGTCTGCCCGCCAGGATACAGGTCGTCGAGCGTGCGGCCGATCGGCTCTTCCGGGCCCAGCACCCGCTCGGCGCTGGCGGCCCTGTTGGCTGGATCGCGAGTGACAGCCTTCAGGCTGATGTCGGGCGAGTCGATGCATCGCCCCAGCGAGTTGGCGTACTTGGAGAGAATGGCATCGCGCACATTGTCCACCAGATCGCCCTCGTTCACCTCGACTCGAGTCGCAGAGCCACCGGGTCTCCGCACCCACAGTTTCCTCACCATCGTAGGCTGCGACGCATTCTGCAGCAGCGGAGCAACAGGAGCGGACAGGTCGGGGTGCGAGTGCACAGCAAGGGCAGAATCGGGCGTGGTGGCAGCTGTGATCGTGTTGTTGTTGGCGGAAGCGGACGCCGGCGGCTGCTGCTGATCGTCCAGTGCCGAAGTCTCGGGGTCGGGCCTCGATCGTGATTTCGGTTTGGCGGCGCGCCGGGATCGCTCGCCGACGGCTGAGCCGCTAAAGCTGCGAATCAGCGGAATTCGCATTTGGACGAATCTCATCGCACGGCTGGAAATGATGGCCAAGCATGGCGATCAGCGGCAACTGTTGACGGCGATAGCGGCGGCACCGTGACTTATCTGCCAACCGATCACGAGCAGCGACCAACCAAAGCTTATACTGTCTTCCTTCCTTGGACCTCCAATATACACTCGCATGCCCCTTCTACACTGGCGGGCGCGTCCTCGACTGCAGCCTCGCCAGGCCTTGGACGTGCCATACTCTTGCCGAACCGTGGTCAGGTCCCAGTGCTTTGTGTGCCTGCTCGATGCCCCCAACCACGGCGTTTGGGCGAGCCTCTGTCAACTTAGGACGCCTAGATTCTTAGCCACTAAGAGTCTCGACTCAAGCCTAACCGACTTACAGTGGGCTCCACTATGGGTTAAAAGTCACTTGTAAACTTACTCAGACTCGCCCCATGCTCCCTGGGTGAACATGGCAGATGCCTGCCTGCTGGACTGACTCATCATGCTGAAACGCCATGGAAACCCCACTAATTAACCCCCGCCAAATCATGCATTGAGACGGCGGTGATGCTCTGAGCAACACACCTGTTCAACGGTCTGGGGGTGGGAAAGGAAAACTACTGTGACTGAGGAGGTCGCAGGAGAAATGGGATGGTTTCTGCCAAAGTGCAAATCGTACCCATAGCCAGGACACCACATATGCTGTGCCCCCTAATAGCTGCCCACGACCATTCCACGCGCCCATGCCCAAAACCCCTTCCATGCCATCGCTGCCTTTGCCGTTCCTTCATAGCAATGTCGCTAAGCGAATGTTGGTAACCCGTCCTTCCGTACTTAGATGCAGGCAAAACGCCAGGCCAATCGCTTGCTGGTAATTACTTCAGGGGGAATCTTTGTAACTCAGGTTCTCAAAATCAGGAAGCAAATCAATCCCCGTCTCTTGTTGTCAAAGCTTTGTTTGTCAATTAAACGCCACATATCCATGCTTGTCCGTGCTCGACGACGCCTGGCTAAGGCCTCATGATGCGCTAGCACCTCATATGCTGCTATCCAGGGCCTATATCGCCAGAATCGGACTGCAGCGCTGGCCTTAACGTCCCATCATATAATCCGGGTACATGGAACCCGTAGCCGACCCTCCAGGCGTGGTTGGGATTTGCATCCCTCGCTGGTTTCCGCCCCCTGGAGGCCCAATCCCCATACCTTGATGCATGAAAGGCGCAGCCATTGGTTGCAGCGACCCAGCGGGTGAAGTTGGGCCCATCATACCTACAGTTGGCGAAGCCATGCCCGAAGGCATGCTCAACCCGGGTGGGGGCCCGTTCGCAGAAGGGAATCCGCCCGGGCTGACCCCACCGAGCAGATTCATGCCCATGGGCGTTGTGGTGCCATGCTGGGCCGGCGCCGTGTTGCTGCCTGGCTGCCCAGCCCTCACACCCAAAGGATTCTTGGAGAAGCTAAGTCGAATGCCCCCTTTGACGCTGTTGTGTAGCTGCACACCATAAAGCTCATTCAACGCCTTCGTGGCGAACGAAATGTCCTCGAACTCCACAAAACACATAGGCCCGTTCTGTTTGGTTCGGAAACACAGACGCTTGTAACCTCGTTGTTTCGAGAAGAGGACCTTGAGCTCATCTTCCGACGTGTCGATAGGAAGATTGCCCACGTACAATGTGTTGCATGGCGGATTCTGATCGGCCGGGTTGACTGGCGGATAGTTGTGTCTCAAATACGGCTGGCTGGATGCGCCATATACCGAGTTCGGGCCTACACCCGGGCTGAAGTTGCTATGAGGCCCATAAGTACTGGCCGCCGATCGCGGCGACATGAACTTCGAAGGCGTCGGTGCTGTGTGATTCGTGTCTAGCGAAAGTGCTGCAAATGCCGAAGTGGGTATTCTGGTCTTCGGCGTCTTTCTCACTATCCGAGGCGCTGCACCGCTGTTGAGGTATGCCAAAGGGTCTTTGAGCAGCTCCCCTGTCTCATCATCACCACCTTCTTCCCCGATCACCAATTTCCCCGTCATTCTTGATCGATCCTGACTGAGATTGGCGTTGGGCGATTTTGGCGAGAAAATAGTCTCCATGCGCGCATTCGGTTCCGAAGGAGCATCTGCTAATGGAGGCGAAATCTTGTCTATGGCTTGAAAAGTCCCGTTGAACCGCGAAGGTTTCTGAACTCCACCAAGCGGTGGAGAGGTTGACTGAGCGAATTTTCTGGATGTAACTGGGTCTATTGTGTTCCGACGACCAAGCCCACTGAGAGGAGGCCCCGCCACAATGTCGACTACCATGTTAGCTTGACCCGCAGCGTTCGGCTTCCCGTCCAGCATCAGACGGGCCTCTGAAGCGCCAGCAATGGACGAGAAGCGTGCAATGGCCGTCGCAAAGCCGGCATCCTCATCGTAGTCATTGGGAACAATCTCCGTGTCTTTGAGGTCCTTGGCAAAGACAAGCATGGTGCGAACAGCATCCGATGTCGTGTTCTTCGGCAACTTTCGAAGCAGAATCGTCGTCGCTGACATTCCGCTCTCATTCGCGCTGGACATCCTTCGATCCAGGCTGCCGTCGGCATTCATCTTGATATGGTCGTGATCAAGTAAGAATGCAGGGTCTTGAAGGGGCTGGTTTTGCCTCAGTGCGACTACGCTCATGTCTTGAAGTGGGCGTTTATCAAAAGTAGCACTTGTGCCTCAACACACAGGTAGTGCTCACTGGCACGCGGCAAACAAGAGTCAGAGGGGAGGAGTTTCTTTGTCGCTTTCGGCAGTATATCGCATCCAAGGACGGGTTTGACTATGACTGGTTCGTTTTGTGGTTGCCTCTTGAGTTGCGATCGCAATTCGGGGTCAGAGTCCGCTCATTGGAGCTATTAAAGAGTGCATAAGATCTGTGCCGGTCGATATTGGGAATTGGTAGTGCTCGTAGCGCGTCAGTAGTCTCCAAATCTCCCCAAGACGATCGTTCAAGTTACGATCTCAGCGATTGCGCGTCTGAAATGCGCCAGGAATGTTTAAGAGGATCCAAGGGGGAATAGCATGCAGCGGGGTTGATGCTTCCTTCTGGTGACATAAGGCTGGGCCTTGTCTACTCGGCTAGGGGTTGTACTTTGGGCGATCAAATCAGAGGCAGAGAGATGAGAGCAAGCGCAGATAATCCAGCGGCCATAGAGAAAATCGGAAATTCCAGTTGAATTGATGACAGAGGTATGAAGGGGGGGGCCTCGAAGGTGGGATAAGAACTCGGAATATTTTGGCGGCGTTGTTGCGCTCATTCGATAGCACTGGCAGGGCGATAAGTAGAGGCTAGTTTAGTAGCGGAGTGGAACCTCCACCAATACGAGCTGAGGGGCTGTCATTGTGGCTTGCAGGCGGGTCAGTATGCCCGCCCGCGTCTGTGGAGAAAGTCCAGACGGGGGTCCAAGCTTCTGCCCTTGGCTGGATGGAAATCATGGCCAGTGTGCGCTGTTGAAATGAGAGGTTTAGACTATTCAATCTTGACCAGCCATTGCGTTCAGAGATATAATGATAACAATGGGGAGTTCTGTGGACTGCGCATCTCCACCCCCTTTGCAAATTGTCGCGGTGATCTATCCGAACATTATCGCCTGGTAATAAGACATGAGATAGATATACTCCCCTCCTGCGGAACATCTGGGCATGACATGGTCAGGCATGCAGGAATACAGCCAATGGGTGAAATCCCGACTAGCAACCACAACAGGGCTGTTCTTCAATATTTGATGGTGCTAAAGCCATGCTCAGGAACCATACTAGATACGTTTCAGAGGAACTACTGCACTAGGGACATGGAGTGGGAGCGTAGAGTAAAGCATGAGCACTAGGGATACTGCTGCAGACCCGTTGCTCCACACACCTTGACATCCCGTATCCTCCGTATGGACTTGGTTAAATGGAGCCAATCCTCGATCACCCAGCGCCCTTCGCCTCCTCTATCCGGGCTATCTAAAGGCGTGATCGGCGTAAGCTTCCATCCTACCGGGGCAGGGTGGGCAGGCCATTAGCCTACTCTCTTTAGCCGTCAGCCAATTGCCGTGTTGCAAGCATTACTCCACCCTTGTCCTTCCAGTGCCCTATCTCAGAGTTGCCGCAGAGATCCTGACCCGCTCGTCACGCTGGCGTTCAATCCAAACCCAGGCACCACCCTCAACTTTTAAGTCTCTCCAAACTGAGGGAGAAAAACAGAGGGCACAGTTCTAGGGCTAACCAGGCTGCTGTCAATGTCTCCCATATGTCCCTATGAGCACAGGATATACCGAAGGTAATGTACTTTATTGTCACAGATTGTGTCCTTTTGGTTTTTGTTCAGTGTATTGCGGATTGAGCTCGGGCTGATCCTGTCCATACTTCTGCGTCATTTCTTCTGAATTAAATGCAATTTTGGAGTGTCGCTCTTGCATTTCAGGCCTCTCTACTTCGTCGTATGGCGGTGGTTCCTCCTCGTCAGACGAATGCCGCCCACCTAGAGACTCCTTGTCTCGCTGCGGCGATAGCTGAGTGCCTCCCTCTCCTTGAGGACTGTTGATTGACATGGGAGCCAGTTGACGAGCTAATCGTTGGCCTGTAGGGCTATCATCGAGTGGAAGCTTTGCCCAGGTACCCGGTTCGGAAGTCTCCGGGGTATGCGCCCTGCCAGTGTTGAATTCGTCCCTCAATTCCCCGGCAAAGTCCTGGTTGTCTTCAGCCACGAAATTTGCAAGAGCTTCTGGTAGGGCTGTGGCCTTGCATGAAACTGCGTGCTCAGTTGCATACACCAAAACCACGGAATCGTGCTCTGACTGTACAGCCTCCATGACTTCGATTTCGCTAACCTTTGTGACGGTATGTGGAGTACTAGGACTGCCAAATTCCCTACTCTGGTATGCTTCGGCTTCCTCTCTTGCTAAAGGGCCTATCACAGGCGGAGTGGGAGGCGAGGACTTCGCTTCGTATGACCACGCGGTCCGCCACCATTGCCATTCAGGTGGACTGCCGTCATCCTCTGACTCGATCCCAAGCAGGTCTGTGCTTCTGCGACGCAGATAGGTAATCCATGGCTTGGTAGAGACACCCATCAGCATATACTTGTGGACAGGAGCCTCGTAGTCATCCGTAGGCACGGTCAGTTGTTGTATGACTTGATTCATCTTGAAGCGCAATTCTTCTTTGGCCTCTTCAATCATGCTCAGTTTTTCTTCGATCCGATCCATGATTGCTAAGACATCCAGCCCAAGATGACTGAGTTCTTGCTTGTTTGCCTCCCTTGCGGGGGTATCATCGATGTATCGTTCGTTCATAGCTGCGGTCACAACTTCAGGAACGGCTTTCAGGACTTCTTTGACTCTGACGGAGTTCCGGCCAGGCACATTCGCGAATTGACAGCGGTTGTGGAGATTTGTCAAGGACCTCATCTGTTTCTTTATCGCTTGTACTTGTGTGCGGATCGCACGGCTTTCGGCTTTACGCTCTTCAAGGTATCTGTCAGAGTACCAAATGGGGGAGGCTTTGACTTCCAGGGGTAAATCCCGGTTGTGTGCGTCCCACATTCTGATGGTAAACACTTCAGCGCAGTGATGAAACCAAATATCATCAAGAGTTTCAAGGCTGTCGTTCCATACTGTTTTGTCAAGCAAGTCGACAATAGTGCGGTCGTGATTACGATCGACGATTGGCTCAAGGCAAACCATTGCTTTGCTTATGGCTGTCGCCTCATATGCCTTCACAGCGGTTGAGCTGAAGACATGTGTTAGCTGTTCGGAACCGCATTGACCCACGGCAGCATCACTCCATGCTTCCAGTAGTTGAGAAAACGACGAGTCCGATCGATGGCGCTTGAGACCTGGGAGCTGGGCAAGTACATCCACACTTCCATACGATCGTTCGGTGTTATCAAGAAAAGCCATGAGACACTGTATCTCAGCGAGCAAAGCCAGCCGAGATCTATCGACATGACCTTCGACTGCGAGCGCGAGCGATGTGTGATTATCGTCGCTTTGCCCCGCCCACCACTGTGAATTGTGCGTGTATTTTTCGACTTGCATCGACGACAGAAGTAGTGCTTCTCGGGCCAATGGAATGCCGTGGTAGATTGTCAAGAGGGGGGCCAAGTACCCTGTTTCCTTGGAACCACAGAGGAACGCAGGTTCTCCATCAAGTCTTCGTCTCTTTGATGGAGGAGGATGTTCGACGATCTCGTGGTGGCTAGAAACAGGCACAGTCATTGCCCACTGATCGGCCTCGTAATAACTTCTGGTCGCCGGTCCAAACTGTTGACCAGCACCAGTGACTCCATCTTCTTGACCCGAAGTGACATTTGACTGGGGGGACAGGTCAATCGCGCGCTTCAAACCGGCATTTCTCTGACTGACATTTGCAACAGCTCGCGCGTGTTCTAACGACAAGTCCCGTATTTCGCCTCGATGGTTGTCGGCGCGCGAGTTGGGGCGTGACATCGAGGGCCGGGCGCCTGTGCTTGTATCGTCGACATCTATACAGAAGGCTTACCGTCAACATCAGTCAATGATGCGACACAAAGGAGAGTGCCAACTTACAGGGTACATTGTCCATGGGTGTGTCCCACTGTGTTGAGGAGAACTGCTGTCGTTAGCACCAGCGTCCACCAAACCCCAAAGGCAACCAACATTCTCGTCAGGAGCAGTGACAGGATCATTAAAGTATGCCTCAACTGCCCTTTGCAAGTCAAACTGGTTCTTCTTCAACAAGATGGCAGCTTCCCCCTCGGTAACCGAGGTGAAGTCTATGACCTCTCGGATTTGCTCTGGAGTCGGCTGGGAGGCCATCTTGGTTGAAGTAAGTTGATCGATTTGCTCTCATTAGCATGGAGGGTAATTGCAATTAACTGGCAAGCCAGCTAGAGAATTACATTGTCAAGAGAGAGGAAGTAGCGGCTAAAGCTGCCATTGTCAGTGTTGGGTATGTAGATAGAGACAGCCTGCAAGCACTGTACATACATAGTCATGAGGTTCATTATTACTACCACTGACTTACTTGAGTCTGCCTACGGATTTGTTATCCGGACCCACTTTCCCACAGTTTGTTGAACTAGCTAATCACTACTGGGAGCGAGAAACAGTCAGAATGACAGCATCTGCTTCGCTATCCATGATTTAGACAAATACAACGGATGACTCTGTTCAAAGCTATTCCTTGTTTATCATGGTTTAGCTGGTTCTGTCCTGCTAGTCAGGTACTCTGCTGAGCAGTGCCTTCTCCGTGGTAAGTAAATTCATGACCAATAACAGCACATGGTATCAGCAAACAATGGGTGTCTCAAAAGAACTGAATACCCATGATCGCCCAGCCACTCATCCAGTATTGTCTTAATTCCCTTCTCAACTTATTTTCTTGTCCCCATATTAGGTGTCAACTCCTGGCAATTCAATGTGCTCATCATAATCAACCCTTCGTTCTCTTCAAAAATCCTTGAAGGCGTCCTCCCACTCTTCGCGCAGGTCATCAGTGTAAAAGCCTCTTCCACCCTCACTCTCCTCTCCTTCGACAGGGTCGGGATACTCGTCGAAATTACCCGCGTCTCCGGCCCACTCCACTCGTGGTATAATGGGCCCTCGCCTTCGCCTGTAGTAGATCTCATCCCAATCCACTCCATCGAAGAACCAGTGTTCCATGACCCTCTTGCTCCCACCCGCGATATGTCCTAACCTCTGAGTCGGATCAGTTTTGCAAAGAGCGAGAATGAAGTTTCGTGCTGCTCGCGGCACATGGATACTATGTCGATGACCTTGTGATGGGTGTGGGGTGGGAAAGCGGATGTGGCCAGCCACAATCTGCTCGTAGATGCGCATGGGATTCTGATCCCAGAAGGGCGGTTGCCCGATGAGCATTTCGTAAACGAGAATGCCCAGCGCCCACCAGTCGACGGCTGTGCCGTGGCCAGAATTGCGAATGACTTCTGGTGCGAGGTACTCGGGCGTGCCGCACAGTGTGTAGGTGACGCCGGCGCCGTGAGCCGGTGGTTCAAGAGTCTCGCCGGCAGACGTTGGCGAAGACGATAATGGCTCATGTTCGGAGTCTTTGGGCTGATCAACGGCTGGCGGCAGGTGTTTCGCAAAGCCAAAGTCAACAAGCTTCAGATGGCCTTCAGCATCGAGAAGGATGTTCTCAGGCTTTAGATCTCGATAGGCGACATGCTGGACGTCGTGGAGGTAGCTTAATATCAGCGTTATCTCGGCAGCATAAAACTGTACCGTGGCCAGCGGAAAACGTCGAGCACGACGCAGGTACGAAAAAATCTCCCCGCCGGGTGTATACTCTAGCAGCATGTAGAGTGAAGTCGCATCTGAGAAAGAGGTGACGAGTGTTGTGATGAAAGGATGTCCAGCTACAGCAGCGAGAACGTTGCGCTCGTTGCGGACGTGCTCGACCTGCTTCAGCTTGATAACATCCACCTTCTTAAGTACCTTGAGCGCAAAAACTTTATTCCTGTCCTCTGGGCGTGGATTGGCGTACCGACAGAGCCACACCCGCGCGAAGGTTCCTAGGGCACTGTCAGTTGAGGCAGCTGGTTAAGGTCGGGGTCCAATACCAGTGCCCAGTGTTTTCATAAGCTCAAAGTCTGTGACCTGCAGATTGCTAGAAGACAGGCCCAGCTGTTTCTTCTCCGGCTCCTGACCGATCCCTTCGGGAGGTGGTGCCTCTTTATTCGCATTCGTCTCGCCATGCTTGAAGACTATCTCCCGCTCCTGCGTACGGCTGGCATGTGGGTGCGAAGCACTGCGTGTGGAGTAGGCCGGGCTGCTTTGCGAGCGCAGATACTGTCTATGACCCTGTGCAGAGGCAGCTCGGGGTGGTCGCTGTTGCTCCGGGGTCTGGAGAGTCGCTGTGCTCATTGGTGGATGTCATGGGCAATCCCCTCAGGCTATGCGCTATTATTGTCTCAAACGCATCTCTCGCGTTGTGGCACACTCGCTGTAGGCAATAGAGACAATAGCAATTTATAGCCAGGTCAGCGCGTTGTATTGTTGGAAGTAAGGTCGTCGGGAACCACAGCATCATAGAGACAAGGACGCAGCTTGTTAGCAAAAAAAAGGGACTGGCGCGCGCAGTCACAGTGCCACTCCTCGGAAGGCGGGGCGAAGCAAGAATAGGCGACTGTGGGCAGGCAACAACGACTATATAGCACAAACCAGTCAGTATTCACTTGGCCACAGCTCAGGGCTGGTGGTGTTATTAGTGTGCTGATTTCTAATAGAGATCAGAGCACAAATACTGGTGGTATTCATTAAGACAGGAGATCTGCTGTGCCTCTTTTCATTCCCAAGATCTCGGGTAATGTGTTGCAACCATGGCCGCTTAGATCTGCCTGCCTAACAAGGACGGCAGTGTCCCCAGTTTTGACACCGGATCTTACACCAAGACACTTGGGAGTTAGTGCTGAGCCTTGAGTGATGTTGTCAAGTGTACATATTCACACAGTTATGAACGACCGATTGACGCGATCGTGCGCTAACAAGACTGTGTCTATAGGACAATACTGGCAATGAAAGAGCCAGACGTTATGCAGTTAGGTGTGTTGTCATCTTTGACTTGTCTTCAAATAAATCCCTTTGTCGTAGGTAGCTTCTCTAAACAGGCTACCCCATATGAGGGGATCGATGGGTGACGGCAGTGTAAGGACTATCTTGCCTTGGGATCCATCTCTGTACCCACTCTGTCGAGGTCTGCCCACATCTTTGTGCCCACTTCGTAACGGTCTGCCTATCGCTAAGACAGATCCGTCCCAGATTGGCATACGCCGTAAGCTAAAGGCCCATTTCCCATCCCGGAAAAACCATATATCTGTAACGCCTCAAGAAGTCGCTCTAATGCACCAAGGGCAGCCGGATTCAAGCTACATCCTTTCATCCTCAGGTTTCCAGCTCCCTATCAACTCGGTCAGCTGGATTCTAAATCAGGCCTCGTATAGCTCTCACCATCAAATTCGTGTTTTACAAAAGCCAGTGGATGATCGACATCGCCGGCACCCATCTGATTAACACCAGGGCTAAAGCTAGTAATGGGTAGGACAATTACATCACCGACTCTCTTGGGAGTTTTCATGTTGAAGAAATCCGGATAGGAGATGTTCGTAAGCCGCTGACTAAAGTCGAAATACTCGGGGTTATTGAAATAGTCAAATATGGCATCAGTCCAAACTCCCGGTCCGGTGAACTCCATGATACTCTTGATCAGAGCTTTGCCCTTTTTGAAAGTCTTTTCCCTCTTCATCTTCAGCGTAGCATCCGTGATCCTAGCAACAATGTCGAGCAGAACGGGGTGGCCCGGTTTGGATTGTATCGTCCACTGACAAAATTGGATTCGTCGTGCGTACCACTCAGCCCAATCAGGTCTGTCGGGGTCTGCTTCGATTCCGATCACAAGGCCAACCTGGCTCCTGTCAAAGCTCTGCGGCAGCCAGTCGGCTGCAGTCTGAAGCGCCTTAGTATCGATGTCAGAATAGATGCCTCCTCTGGCCAAGAGAATGAGATATCGGAAGAAATCGGCCTTTAATACCGGTAGCGGCATCGCGTCGTAAGCCTCCACGACTTCGGGCACAGGGGCGAACAAATAATTGATCAGGTGCAGGGCGGTGTCGTCTGTGATGACTTCGTGAACAAATCCAGGGTGCTTTTCCGACCACGACGCTTCAAATGATCTGAGTCGCTCGTCAAAATCCCCCGACGCTGGCGAGTTCTTCCAAGTCTGCCATATATAGGCAGGGAATTTCTGGCTCATATCATATGGGAAGTGATATGCTAGTCTTTCCCGCATCGGCCGCTGGGAGAGGTCGGGGATGGGCTGCTGTTTATTTGACGGGGGCGGATACGACCTAGTGGGCGCGGCCTCCACGGCATCCTTCACGGCGACGTCTGCTGCCACATTCTGAGGAACTGGGGCAGCAGTTGTTGTCGATGGCCGAAGAAGCATGTACAGGACGAAGAGAGCAGCAACTGCGATCAAGCCCCGTCGGGCTACCTGAGACAGTGCCATTCTGTGGTGCGACATTTTGCATGTATTGTCAGATCTCGACTCTTGAAGGTTATAGTCGAAGGAGGTCGGACGCTGCACTAGGGTATCATGTCATGCGCAGTCGGGTGCAAAGATGAAAGGTCAGAGGCCAATGCGCGATCACCTGAAGCAGGTGTTTGCATCGAGCGCGTCGTCAGGAGGAGTCTGCAACGGATTCAACGGCATGTCATGGAAATGACAGTCATAGTTTGGAAAGGGGGATAGAAGGCCGCGCAATACAGACGTTCCAGTAATGTGGACTACCCGGGGAACCATAATTACAGTGGAGAGCTGGCTTTCTTCGCAACAATAATTAAGTTTAAAACGCTAGGCAAAAGGTTATCTTGTGGCGTCGGTGGCTGAGCTGTGTTTCGAATTGCTACGTTCCCAGCGTCAGCGTACTTGGGATAATTATACAGTATCTAGGAGCACAACGGATTGACTGTCCAATGTGAACCATCTCTTATCACCCTGGAAAATATGAGATTGCCACTTGGCTACCATCTTCTTAAATGTCCAGCCCTACAACCAGTAATTACGTAGTACTGGAATATGCCAAGGCCAAGTGGAGAGAGAGCATTGGGCAGGCCTTTCTACCCTTTCTACCTTCAGGTACTGAGCCTTGTAGGGGCATAATTAGTCTCATAGATATAGCAGATCCAATACAACCAATACAACTCACACTCTCTTTGCCTTCAAACTCTTGGAAATCAAGATGATTTATACTGTAGGCCCTTCCTAGTTAGCCTTCAAGATTGGTCCTGAAAGCTGTAGTAGGGCCTCACAGACATGCCATCCAAGCTTGGTCAGATGTAGTCAGAAAATACCTATTGGATGTCTATTCTTGAATCGGCAACTCTTTAGCAGAAGAAGATTGACACACTATCTAATGCTGTTTTACTCAGGCAAGCGCACATCTCTCTGGTCTTAGAGACAGCCCAATTCTCAGTGGTGAGGGATTTGGTGTGCAGAATATTTTTCTCCAGGTCACTACATTGGGCTCTACTATTAATATGGTGGTATAAGAGGGTATAGTCATGACCCATAAGACACTTCATTTCCTGTAAAGTTCAGTAATGGTGACCGGATAGAGACTGTATCTCAGTGGGGAAATGCCTCCCTGCCCAATGAGAGATGCGGAAAATGATGCAAGTTGACATGAAAGGCAGTTTTTTTCTCCAAATCCAAGTTTGAATTTACACTACTGCTCCTCTGTCCAAACCACCAGTGTCACAGATGTCGGCACCCAGAGGCGCCCAGGTTGCTGCCAGGCTGCTAAGCAGAGGCACCAAGTCTGCGACATGTCGAAATCCTCTACAAGGCAGCGTCGGGCTCTTATCATCCAGGAACAGATGTGGGCCAACTTCATGCTGTGTACGCAGCATTTCTGCAGTGCCTCACCAGCACGCAGAGGCTGCAGCAGTTTCGGTTGAGGACGCAACAAACCGGCTCAGGTCTAGCAACCCGGCAATGTCTTTCCCGTGCCTTGATGCACAAGAGCAGAAAACAGCCACGCTCCAGAACAGGTCACTTGAGACTGGGCCCGAGCCATCGTACACCACGGGTAAGCACCTGCTATTTCGGTCAGAAGAGCCCTTCCTGCTCGACTGGGGTGGTGTCCTAGCCGAGTTCGAAATCGCCTACGAGACATGGGGTACAGCCAACGCCAATAGAAGCAATACCATCCTTATCCACACCGGTCTGTCAGCCTCAAGCCATGCTCACAGCAGTGAGATCAACCCCAAACCCGGTTGGTGGGAGAGGTTTATCGGCCCTGGCAGAGCAATTGACACGGATAAATACTTTGTCATTTGCACCAATGTGCTCGGTGGATGCTATGGCTCAACAGGACCGTCGTCAATAGATCCAGCGGATGGTCAGCGATACGCAACGCGCTTCCCCATCCTGACAATGGACGACATGGTGCGCGCACAAGCGCGCCTGCTCGATAGCCTGGGCATTGAGAGGCTGTATGCCAGTGTTGGTGCCAGCATGGGAGGCATGCTGAGCCTGGCCTTTGGAGTTCACTTCCCGCATCGCGTGGGAAAAGTGGTTAGCATCTCGGGCTGTGCGCGTAGCCACCCCTACAGCATAGCCATGCGACACACCCAGCGACAAGTACTGATGATGGACCCAAAGTGGAACCGTGGCTTCTACTATGATTCCATCCCGCCGCATTCGGGCATGAAGCTGGCTCGCGAAATTGCCACGGTGACGTACAGAAGCGGACCCGAATGGGAGAAGCGCTTTGGCCGTCAGCGCGCTGATCCAAGCAAGCAGCCTGCGCTCTGCCCTGATTTCCTCATCGAGACGTACCTGGATCACGCAGGTGAGAAGTTCTCGCTCGAGTATGATGCCAATTCCCTGTTGTACGTTTCCAAGGCGATGGATTTGTTTGATTTGGGCCATGCCAACCAAGAGGCGACTCAGACGCGCCGCCAAGCAAACCATGACCGCGTGAAAGAATTTCAAGGCCGGCCCGTTCAAAACGATGCAACCTGCAGTCTCACCCTTCCGGAGCAGAAGTACGAAGAAAAAGTGAGTACGCCGACGGTGGATGAAGGTACGGATAGTGGACCAGCTGCGGGGCCGCCAACGGATCTTGTACGCGGCATGCAACCACTGAAGGACCACCCTGTCCTTGTCATGGGTGTCTCTAGCGACATCCTCTTCCCAGCGTGGCAGCAGCGAGAGATTGCAGACACATTACGGGCAACGGGGAATGAACAGGTGACGCATGTGGAACTAGGCGAGGATATCAGTTTGTTCGGGCATGACACCTTTTTGTTGGATGTCGAGCATATAGGCGGGAATTTAGGAAGGTTTCTGAGCTGAGGCGGCTTGATCAGCGAGATTTGAGACACCAATGACTCCATGTCATTCCAGCGAGGTGTTGGTCAACATGCCACAAAGAACTTGTTATTTGCACAGAAAAGCTGCGCATTCAACACCTGTTGCACACAGAACAGTGGTGGCCACATTCTACATCTAGTCCTACTTCCCCGCTCCTTCTTCTGCCCATAAATGTTGGCCTGCGTCTTTCTCATGACTTCGAGTGCAGTATCAGGCCGACAATCAAGCCGTACAGTCCCAAGACCTCGCCAAAGATCAGGATCAGGACCATTCCCACAAATATCCGGCTCTGTTGCATGTAACTTCGTACACCCATGTCGCCGACGATTCCTATTGCGTATCCTGCTGCCAGGCCAGCGAGACCCACAGACAGGCCGCTGGCTAGATGCATGAAGCCGGTGAAGAGGGAGTAGTTCTGCTGAGGAGGAGGGCCCATATCGCCAGCGATGAGCACGGCGATAACAAGAGCGTAGACGGCGATGATACCGGACATGACGACAGGGATCAGAGACTATGGCCGTTAGTATGCGCCGTTGGTCTTGCAAGGCCCGTTGGTCTTCGGCCGTTGGCCTCCATGGTGTGACTGGCTTGTCGTGGTGGTTGATTTCGTCGCCTCTCGATTTCGGGGGTGATCAGCCTGCTTACCTTCATAATGAGGTCTGGACGGTATGTACCAACGCCTGCAATGCCAATGCCTGATTTGGCTGTGCCATATGCTGCTCCCAGGCAGCCAAATACCATCTACGCACAGTCAACTCAAGATTTCCAGTCCTGTGTAAGTGGGGTCTGTTCATACTGCAGATGCAATGCCAGCCTACTTGCACTATTAGCTGCATGGACTCTGGATGAGAATTGGAATTGCAGACTGACCATGCCAAAGAAGGGAGCAAACTTGGGAGTAAACGGATTCTCATGGCTGTCTGCAAATGCTGACGCCATGATGTGAGCTTGAGGGGCGTGAAAAGGGTGTGAGGAAGGTGGTGTGATAACAATAGGCTTGCCCTTTCGCTCTCTTTCTCTTCCCTGCTCTGTGTTCTGATAGGGCAGCACCAGATGCCTTTGCTGCTTTGGCCTTGTTGTGCAAAGTCAGCTGTGAAGATAGCTGTTCTAGATTCACTGTGCAGCAGCTGCAGCAGCAGCAGCGACAGCAGCGCAGTTGCTTGGTAGCGTGTCAGGATTGTGGCCAATCAGCGTTAAGCGCAGCTAAAGTTAGCCAGTGAGAAGATGGCAGCTGCGATCTTCCAAGAAAGTGAAGCAGGAACTCGAGTACAAGCGACTCATTCTCCTCTTCATCCCAATATCCACTATATGTCTGGATTTAGCCTCTTTGCATCTACCTTCCCTGCATGCGGTGAAATGGGACTATGACCTTGCACAACACCATCGGTCCTTCTGTTTTGACACTACAGCCACTTTGTTCCTTTCCGTCATCCTCCTTCAGTCTTACTTTGCCCTCGACAGTCGGCCACGTCTTGGAATCCGGCCGGATTGGGAGCAGCAGTTGACCAAGCACGGCTTTTATTCACTTGGATCAAGACCGCCCGGGGCACCCCGACCGCCCTCGAGCCCCTCTGATTCCGGGACGGCGTTGGCTGCGTGTGCGAGAAGCCTCCTCTGTCTGCCCTGCCGCCACCTCGCCAACACCCCCGATTGACCACGGCAGAGACCGGCGGGGTGATGTGGTAGCTGCTACCTCTTGACTGAGCATGGCAGACTACGGACCACCGCACGACCGATACTATGGTGCCCGCAGCGCCAGCCACGGTTCGCCTTCAGCCCAACCCAGCTACCGACGCGATGCAGCCTTCAACCAGATATTTGGCGGTGCGCCACCATCGGGCCGATCGCAGACGATGACATCGGACAGCCAGCCGATGATGCAGGATCGCACATTCAGCATGGGTTCTCAGAGTGGCATGCCGGTGCGACCTGCCCCTCACCGCTATCCTGGCCCGGGTTATGATCGGAGCAGTGGCACCGCTCCCGGCCCACCATATGTCAACGGCGTGAATGGGCAGAGACCGCCTCCGCCGAGCCTGGGTGCACCTCCGTTCACCGAGAGGAGAACATACAACCCTCCTCAGAGGATCGATCCTCGAACAGGGGAGCCCGTGTCGCCATACCAGAACAAGCCGGTGCCGAACAGGATGCCGCCGCCGGCCCTGAATAATGATGCTTACCGGTCGAGGTCGATGGTGAGACCTGGCGAGGCGCCCATATCCAGACCTCCGCCTAGTAGTTTCCAGCAAGGCACCGCGGGTGCATTTAGACAGCAGCCATATGCAGGCATGGGCTCCAGAACAACGTCGCAAGGAAGGCAGATACCCGAGAGACCGGATGAGAGAGCAATGACCCTGGGATCATACTCCTCCGACCGCGATCACACGCAGTTAACCAGCGGACGAGTTGTGCCGGGCCGGAGACGCGAAACTGCCTCTGACCCTTTCGGCGATCACTCTGCTGCCGCTTCGTTTACTTCGGCCACTTTCACTTCCTCGACTGTTGCACCCAATTTTGCGTCGCAGCAACCGAGGGCCCGTCGACCCAGTGACGGATATGCACCGGCTCCGAGCCGCACGGTTTCTGCCGCATCTGCAATCTCCTCGACGTCTGCCGTGAGCGATTCTACCACCCTTGTCAACAGCCACCGCAGTGACAGCATGACTTCGAGAGCCAACCAGCCCTCGCATGCGTCTAGCAGTGCCGCCACTGTTGTTCAAAGACGGTCGCCCCTTGTTTACCCTGCGCTTCTGTCACGAGTCGCCAACGCCTTCCAAGAGCGCATAGGCGTAGGCGATCGTAGCAAGAACGATCTTTCCTACAAGAACGCCTTCACTGGCGCCGAAGCCGTCGACCTGATCGCCTACATCATCAAAACAACCGATCGTAATCTTGCACTCCTGCTCGGCCGTGCGCTCGATGCCCAGAAATTCTTCCATGATGTCACATATGAACACCGACTCCGCGACGCACCGGGTGAAGTGTATCAATTCAAGGAGACCATGGGTGAAGAAGCCTCCTCCAAGGACGTCAATGGTGTTTTCACCCTGTTGACAGAGTGCTACTCGCCAACGTGCACAAAGGACCATCTCTGCTACTCGATCGCCTGTCCTCGGCGGTTGGAGCAGCAAGCTCGTCTCAATTTGCGGCCCCAGCCAGGCTTACGACACTCTGCATCCCGAAGCAGCCTCCACGATGACGATCAAGAGCAGAAGCTTTGGATCAACAGTGTTCCCAAGGAGATCGCAGACAAGATTGACGACAAAGAGAAGAAGAGACAAGAGGTAATCTCTGAGATCATGTATACCGAGCGAGATTTCGTCAAGGACCTGGAGTATCTGCGTGACTTCTGGATACGACCACTGCGAGGTGTGGGCAACACCATGATGTCTCCGATCCGCGAAGAGAAGCGAGAGAAATTCGTTCGCACGGTCTTCGGGAACTGCCAAGAAGTGCTTGGAGTGAATTCGAAATTCGCCGACGAACTGTCCAAGAGACAGAAGGAGCAGCATGTGGTTCACAACATCGGAGACGTCTTCTTGAAATGGGTTCCGCAGTTCGATCCTTTCATCAAGTACGGTGCCAACCAGATGTATGGCAAGTATGAGTTTGAGAAAGAAAAGGGCGCCAACCCAGCCTTCTCGCGGTTCGTGGACGAGACTGAAAGACTGAAGGAGAGTAGGAAGCTTGAACTGAATGGCTACCTCACGAAACCGACGACGCGCCTTGCTCGCTACCCGCTGCTGCTGGACAATGTGTTGAAGTATACCAAGGAGGACAACCCGGACAAGAAGGACATTCCCAAGGCCATCGGCCTCATCAAAGACATTCTGGCCAGGGTGAATACGGAAAGTGGCAAGGCGGAGAACCACTTTAACCTTCTTCAGCTGAGCCAACAGTTGAAGTGGAACGCGGGCGAGTACACGGATCTGAAGCTGACGGAAGAGAATCGTGTGATCTTGACCAAGATGAGTTTCAAGAAGTCGCCGACCGACACTGCTGAAGTGCAGGTCTACCTCTTTGACCACGCAGTGTTGATGTGCCGGGTCAAGAGCGTCAGCAAGCGAGAAGAGCTGCGCGTGTACAGAAAGCCCATCCCACTCGAGCTTCTCGTCATCGCTGAGATGAGCGAAGTGATCCCGCGCATCGGCATTGCCAAGCGCACGTCGTCGAGTTTGATATCCTCAACCAAGTCTTCTGCGACCAGCACACCCGGCGGCGCGAAGGAGGTCTATCCCATTACCTTCCGACACCTTGGTAAGGGCGCATATGAGCTTCAGCTGTATGCAACCTCGATCACCCAGCGCAAGAAGTTCATTGAACTGGTCGAGGAGCAGCAGAGCAAGCTTCGTGAGCGAAGCAGCAACTTCTACACCAAGACCGTGCTGTGTGAGAACTTCTTCAATGCTCAGAATCGAGTCAACTGCCTGGTGCCGACTGATGGAGGCCGCAAGCTGGTATACGGCACCGACAATGGTATCTACATTGCAGATCGCTGGCCGAAAGACAAGAGCGTGCGACCGCGACGAATCCTGGACGCGACGCAAGTCTCGCAGATCGACACCCTGGAAGAGTACCGATTGCTGCTCGTGCTGTCGAACAAGACGCTCACCTCGTATCCCTTTGAGGCGCTTAGCCCCGATAATCAGAACCCTCTGGCCATTCGGCCTCGAAAGATCCAGGGCCATGCGAATTTCTTCAAGGCCGGCATTGGTCTTGGCCGGCATCTGGTGTGTTCGGTCAAGACTTCGGCCCTGTCTACGACGATCAAGGTGTATGAGCCGGTTAACAACCTGGACCCGGGCAAGAAGAAAGGGCCCATGAGCAAAATGTTCGCCGGTGGCCAGGACGCGCTCAAGCCGTTCAAGGTGCGTGCGCCCACTCTCCGTTCATCATAGTGCGATGTACTGACTCTTTAAAACTAGGAATTCTACATCCCTGCCGAATCCTCGTCTGTGCATTATCTTCGTTCGACCCTGTGTGTGGGCTGCGCTCGCGGCTTTGAGGTTGTCTCGCTTGAGACCACCGAGCGGCAGTCGTTGCTCGACCAAGCCGACACATCGCTCGACTTCGTGACGCGGAAGGAGAACGTGAAACCTATCCACATCGAACGCCTGAACGGCGAATTCCTTCTCAACTACTCCGACTTCAGCTTCTTTGTCAATAGGAATGGCTGGCGAGCGCGACAGGATTGGAAGATTGTGTGGGAGGGAACTCCGCAAGCGTTTGCTCTCAACTACCCCTACATCCTTGCCTTTGAGCCCTCGTTCATTGAAATCCGGCATATTGAGACGAGCGAGCTGATTCACGTCATGACGGGGAAGAACATCAGGATGCTACACTCCAGCACGAGAGAGGTGAGCACGACCGGCTGCTTCTCCTCCCGATCCAAGCCAAGAAGACCTTGTACTGACTGCGTGTCCAGATTCTGTACGCATACGAAGACGAGAATGGTGAGGATGTGATTGCCAGCCTGGATTTCTGGACCCACGCGCAGGGCCATCATCATCATCATCAATGATTCCCCTTCTCAAAATTTGTAGCTTGGTTTGACGGCGGCGTGGCTTGTAGAAAGGGCGAGACTGTCTCTTGGATCGGCGATCAGGCAGATTGGGGCATCATCAGACACGATGCCGACGGAGCGCTTTTGCGTGCGGCGGGTGCTACGGCTTCTACGGCTTGTCTTCTACCGGGATGAAAGGTACATCTTGCTGAGTAGAATGGAGACACGATGACGAGCTTGCGATGGCCGCTTCTTAGTCTTTCCAGCGAGATTACAGATATGTTTGAGTATGAGAGATGGAAATTGAGATCGATCGTTGTGACTTGGTCGCCGTCTGCTATCAAGATACCGCTGCTTCGCCCGTTTTCTGTGTTGTCGCTGTATCCCCATTTTCCTGTGCCGCTGTATCCTCGTTTTCCTGTGTCACTGTATCCTCGTTTTCCTGTGTCACTGTATCCTCGTTTTCCTGTGTAACTGCATCGGTACTGTAGCTGTTTGGAAGGTAGTGCCGAAGTTCTGCCGGCTCAAATTTGGAGCCACTATTATTATGCCACACCACGGTCTTGCTTGCTTCATCAACTAACTGCATCTGCTCCTCTCTTTGCATCGCACTTCTTTACTACTCTTACCTTCTGCATCTTTGCATTGCACCTCTTTACTGCTTTCATCATCTGTATCACCGTTGTTGCCGTCATAGAGCTTCTTTTCTCCGCCCTTCCTCGTGAACCTGCGAGCTTCTCCCCCTGAGGGCAGGGCACAGCACACAACAGTGCCTGACCATGCCTCCGCGACTCTCTCCACCGTTTCCCTTATCGTCAACGCCCGCGAAGACCCTATGCAGCTCCTGCCTCTCCCAAGTGCGGTCGATCTCGATCCAGCAGCGCCTCAAGCTCGGCCTTCGGCCCCAACCGCGAAGGACACGCCTGCGCCGCCAAATGAGACTGTGGCTTGAGACAACAGGGGCGCTTTTGAAGGATCCGCTACCGGGAAAGACGAATTATCTGAGTGGCATCAATGCCGCAGGTCAGCGCATTGCCGATGCACCGACCGGCGAGCAAAACGAAGACAAGGATGTTCCCAAGGATGGAGAGGAGACGGAGGATTCGAGAAATCTGGACCAGCATGCTGTCGATGACTCTCAAGCAGGTGAGGCGAAGACGAGCAGGGGAAGAACGAAGATGGACGCCGGCACTAAGAAGCTCATACCCTTCCCGCTCAATCCCCATTTCATCTCCCAAAGTATCCCGAGTGAAGGACTGCGGGTTGAGGTGTGGAGGCGTGTGCAAGAGGAGAAGAAGTCTGTCCGCCAAGTGTCTGTTGAGCTGGGCGTCGAGATGAGGAGGGTCGGCGCGATTGTCAGGCTGATGGAGCTTGAGAAGAACATGATACAACAAGTAAGTTATACCTCTTTGTGGCTTCCGCCCGAGCCTGAAACGGTCCCAAGGATGAGCAAACAACATCGATTAGTCTTGCAGACTCCCCCATGGTGTTTTCCAATTAACAAATTACAACTCTCTGAGCAGCAACGACCGTCACGACCCCCGCATTCAGCAGCTAAAATTTCCATGCCTTTTTTGCTGACGCATCTTTAACAGGGACAGAAACTTGCGCTTCCCTACCAGAAGGCTATCCACTCGGTTGTGCCTACTACCCCTTTCAATCCTGACAACGTCATCCCCCATGAACCCATCAACGACTTGCCCCACCACAGCCTCACTGGCCCGCAACTCTTCTATCCTACATCTGAATCCCGGCAGTTCAATCGTGTCGACGCTGGCCGTGTCTTTTCTGCTGCACCGCGCCTACCGGACTCACAGGATGTCGGTCAAGGTGGCAGACCTGCTCGCGAACCGTGGCAGGACAGCCAACTGGAGTGGGTGGGCAAAGAAGGACAGGAAATGCCGGTGCTCAAGCCTGCTGATGCGCGCATTCCGCATCCCCATCTTGTCGCATTCGAAAAGGACAAGCTGGATCCGGTGCTAAAGGGGGATGCTGAGGCCAGGAGGGCGCGGTATTACCAGAGACTGGTGGATGAGGAGGAGAGGAGGGTACAGAAGCGGGAGGCGATCGAGAGGGCAGAGGAGGCCAAGAAGACCAAGGTAGATACTCAGCGATGGATGTACGTAGTGAAAGACGTGGTCAGTAGCCGAGAGGGCACTGGCCTGGACGGACGAGGCACCAAGAGCGTTGGCTTAAGATATGGTGTGCCCCATCGCGACAGGCGCCGTGGTGAGCACAAGATCCCTCGGAAGGTGGAAACATGAAGGCTAGCGGATAGACTTTGTGTGTGTAATTTTATACGCCATATGGTAGAGCAAAATACCGAATCTTTGGATAAGATGAGCTAGGATAATATCATAAGTGTTTTACGGACTCGCCATCGGATACACGGCGCGAGCCACCTGTAGATTAGATGACTCCGTTAGTGGTTGGAAAATGGTTTTGTCGTGGTTAGTGAGTGCGAGCAGGAAACGAGCGCGTCGTTTGAGCCCGAGACTGATCATACTCTGCATTCTCTATCGAGATTACGTCATAATACATCGTCATCAACCTGGCAGGCTATGTTTCGTAAATGTTTGGTAATTAATTAAATGTGCTTCTGTTTAAACCCACCTATCTAAATAGACGTCATGGCCTCATCAAATGTCATCATCTCGTGGCGCCCTTAGGGCAGAATAAAACTTCAGACGTCATTCCATCCCAACAGTTCTCTAACGGTCGAATCCGTTCCTCTGCTCCCTGGTCGCCGCTTGACATTTCGGTCCCGTAACATCTTCTTTCTTGTTAGGCCGCCGCAAATGTACTCTCTGAGAAGGGAAAAGGGGTCCCGGGACTCTGGCAGCACGAGCAGGACGAACGCCAATGTCACGGCCGCCGTGACAGGAAGGAAGCCGTAGAGATAGTGCGCTGCGGGGGCGAAATCATGCGGCATGGAGAAAATGGCACACGCCAACGCAAACGGCGCATAGATGAGAGCGATGATCGTGAGATAGCGCAGGTAGTCCGCACGGCGAATGGCTTCCGAGGACATGCTGGAGAGCGAGAGAGAGTCCTGGGCCGAGAGAACAGATGTGATTTGTTGCAATTGCGAGTAGCAGGCGGCACGGTATTGGTGGAGAGCCAAGAGGAGGGCGCGGTAGTCCTCCTTCAATTCAGGGGTTGAGCCAGAGGAAACGAAGGCTTTGGTGCGCGTCAGAATGGGGTCGAAGCGGGCGAGGCACATGTCGATGGAGATGGCGCGATCCAGCTGACGACGAGCTTTAGGATGGTCTGTGATGCTGGACAAGACCGCCAGCTGTTGTTGTTGGGAGGAATAAAGCGTGGTTTGGATGTAGTTGAAGAACGAATTCGTCTCGGACGCGGCAATCTGGAGGCAAGGGCGCATGTACGTCGGCAGACTTTGGGCACGTGTAGCAAAGAGGCCGTCTCGAGCTTGAATTTGGTAATGGCGTACTAGCTCATCGAAAGGGGAGGGCGTGGTGCGGCGATGCCGGCAGTCTCGGAAATCGTGATGATGGCGGTCGAGCGGCTTGCGCATGGAGACAAAGTCGAGATAGCCACCATCGTAGGGCACTACAGCGAAGGATTGCAAGGGCACAATGGCACCGAAGCCGGCAAAGTCTGAACAGAATTGGCCCATTGGCGGATCGACAAGGACGACAGAGAGCCAGGGGTCCAACGATTTGTTCATGAAGAAGGAGATCTTGCGACGGGCGAGAGCAACTTTCTGGCGGCCTTGCTTTTGGACGACGTCTACGCGACGAGGGTAGTTGCCAATGCAATGGAGAGGACCGCCTTCGGCTTCTTTGGGGCAGCCAATGGGAATGAAAGCTGAGATGTATTCGATGTTGAAGAACTCATTCTGGTCGCGCGCCGACTTGGAGGCCAGTGATGGAGAGGCAGAGCTGTCCCGTAAATGGGCCATGCTCGAGTCTTCAAGGTGAGAAGCGAAGAAGTTGGGGTCGATGTTGAGAATGCCGCCAAGAATGTGTATAATGGCAGGCGAGATGTTCTCGACAAGGAGGATGCGGCCCGTAAGAGTAGAGCTTGCTGTTGAATCTGCAGACTTTGGTCGGGTCCATTCGTTCAGCAATACACACAACTTGTTGAGGTCTGATAGATCCGAGATTCGGGTTTCGTTCTTGTTGAACTCCAGCAACGCCGTCTTGGAGTGTTCTGCTTGCCGTGTTGGGTGGAGCGTGTTTCTCGCGTCTAGTCCCCATTCCAGATACTCGTCGAGCATACCTAGATTAGGAAATCCATGTGCCCTTAAGAAGCACACGTAGTCTGCGTAGGTCCACTGTGAGGGATCCACCGACGGCGCCATAGCGCAGGTCTTGCAAGGCGCGAGTTCGAAGTGCATGCCAGAGACGCATTGATCGAGTGAGTCGGCAGTGAGACTCGGGGTTCAGGTTGCAAAGCAACAAACGGCAAGGGCTTCAAAAGAAGTATTCATTCTCTGGTCTACGTACCTGGCGATCCAGACCAGCTTATGCACGACGCTAAGGCATGGGAATCACAGCTACGCATGTCAGCTCCATGGACAAGTCGAGCCGTGCTTGTACGCTTCGAGGAGGAAGGGCATGGCTTGGGCCAATGACACAAAGCTGCCACCAGCCCCGTGCATAGTTACTTGCAGATGACCGGATTACGTGGGAAATCTTGCAGGAAGCGTGGTCGACCCAGCCGTCAGCCTTTGAAGTCTGGTCCTGCTGTGTAAGGAGGCTGGAAGCGACTATCCGAGCAACGACAGGGTGGGCAGTCAGGTGACATTCTAATTGGAGCGTTCTGAGTCGCCTATCTGGTTAACTGCTGAGAGGCTGGCCAGTGGCCACCGAAGGGCCCGGGGTTAGCGCATTAGTCACGGCGCATCCCTCGTTCAGACTGACGATTACTCAGGACACGAGGTCGATGAGTAGCAACCCATGTAAAAGATGGCCGTTGAGCTCTGGGGCTCGTCCGAGATGAACAGTGGCAGCCTGGCCCTGCTCCAAACCAGGCTTCGACGATTAGAGTTCCTGTTGACCGGACACAGTGAGGTGGAAGGAGTGCGAGCTGTGGCAGGGAAGTGGCCGAAGAGTGCGGCCTCATCGGTACATGCGCGACTATCTGCTCTTGAGCGGGAGCTGGACAGATTGAGGAGAATGCCCGGGGCTGCAGGCGACCTCATCCGCGACATTGAGTCTCTTCATGCCAGCGTTCCCGATGCTGCAGGCACGCATCCAACAATAGCGGGGGATGATCTGGCCACGAAAGCTTCGCTGGTCCTGTCGCACGCTACATTGTACCCGGAAACCGCGTCTCGGCTGTCTTCGCTCCAAACTCTCCCCGTGCCGGCCGCCGAGCAGAGTGCACAGTTGTCGGCCCTGAGGGGTCAGATTCAGACAAGGCAGCACGTGCAAGATTCCCTGGAGCTGGACATTCAAGACCTGCAACACCGAAGCGCCAGGTGTCTCGAGTGGTGGATTAAGGTCGGCGTTGCAGGAATGGGTGATGTTTGGGACGACTGGCAAGACCGCATCGCCGACATCGAGGGGTATCTTACCCGTCTTGAAAGACGGAAGAAGGAGCACCAAGGCTACCTGTGACAGCGCGCTGGCCCATCGGCTGGAAACAAGGGCCAAACGTTCTACGATGCCAAAACTTGGTGGTGGCCACACTCGAAACGGGAGGCTGTAGCAGCACACCCCGGTTGGGCTGGGGTGCTCGAAAGGGCACCAGGCCGGCCGGTGTCACGTCTCAGAGTGGAATGACGCGCGCCCAGGCCCAATGCTCTACTCTCCGGTAGGCAGCCTGATGTAAATGATCCAAAAACCTGATTTCCTCCATCGTCGGTTCGACGATGCCCGCGCCTTGGTGATCGACGAGTGTGCACACGGCCACGACGAGCGGCGGCGGCGGTAGGGCGGTGGAAGGCGTGCCAAGGCGTCGCTTGCAAGGGGCTCTCTACATACGCTGGTGGAGTGTGGGGATTGGCCTAGAACCATCAGGGTCGATCCCGGGGGTGTGGTGTTTCATTCGACAGGAGATGAAGCCACGGAAGCCGCTGATCCGGAAAGCCAATCTACTTGCTGAGGACGTGGCGATCAGTACTCGACCGGAGATCACGGCCTCACGTGTCAATTGAACAGTTGCACCGACGCACCAATGGACGACCTGGCGCTGTCTTGAGCATAGGTCGGTGGGCAAGCTATGTGCGCGTATGCTACGTGTACGTTGCAGGAATTTGACACAAGGAAGACAACGACCGGGTCGCGACACTCTGGCCAGGCAGCAGGCCAAACCGTTGATACACGCCGTCTTGGTCTTGCGGCCGGAGTGATGAGAAAGCGCGGCGGCGGCGGCGGCGGCGGCGGCGGACGTAACAGCGGTAATCGACCAGGAACGAGCGGACACCCTCTTTTTTTCTCCCCCCTTTGGCTTTGCGATAATTATGCAGGCAGCCGAGCGTGTCGCGTGGAAGTGAAAGCTGTGTGGGTGGGAGGTGTGGCGTTTGAGGGCGGCAGCTAAGGCCAATTAGCTAGAGCCTGAGCCAAATTGCTGGCCGGGGCCTAGCCATAATGAAACAACTGGAGCGCCCTGCTCACCTAGCGCAAGGAAAAGTAGCGGTGCCTAGCCAATGGCAGCTAGGCGGGGGCCCTCCTCCTGAGGCGCCCGCTGCAGCTCAAGTTTGGTGTTCGTCCCATCCATCCCATCCTCGCTCTTCTGCCTCTCTTCTCGCAACCGACCCCAGTCCCTCGTTGTGGCCCATTGGTATTGCTCGCTGCGCTCCTCTTCCTTTAAGCGCGCAGCCTCTTTCTCTGTTCGCCTTCCATTGTCGACTCGAAACACCACCCAGGAGCGTTTCTGCTGAAGCAGCAACTCTTGCGCCCAACCGCCATCTCGCCATCTTCGGCCTGCGCCCATCCGTGCGTGCGTGGAAAACCTTCAAGCATCCGCACGGTCGATCTACATCAGCTCTCCGCCGCCGCAACCTGCACGCCCCTGGCGCTCACCTTCATGCGCCCTTACACTGCCCAACACTCTCCCTCTTTGAACAAACACAACGGTTTGAACATGATGGATTCAAGGCGGGGGAAGTTCAACTTCGGCCATATTGTTGGCGATCCGTTTGCCCTGGCTTCGGTCTCAATCTCGCTGGTCAGTTGCAGCAAGCCTGCCACCGTGCCTGGGACGCTGCTGACATCAAGTCTAGCTGGCCTGGATCATAACCTTCGTGGCCTCGATCATTGCCAACGTGCAGAACCCGTATCCCAAGTATGCTTGGTGGACGATTGCATACATGCTGTGCTGTATCATCGGCATTTTCTTCGTCTTCGCTACAGATTCCGCTTCTCACTACAGTCTGGCCGTGAGTGTGAACCGAACTTGAACGCGGGAATACGGAGCTGACTGGGCCAGATTGTCGGATACTTGGCTGCTGGCTTGGTCATGACAACATCTGCAGTCAACTCACTCGTCTACCAGTCCGAGAGCACGGACGAGGCTGCCGCTGCAGGCTTCATTCTACTCTCAATGATCAATGTAAGTAAAGAGACCGCGTCATCGATCACGGTCGTGCCGGGCTCACCACCTTGGCAGATTATCTGGATCTTCTACTTTGGATCTGCGCCCGGCGCTTCCAGCCGCGACTACGTTGATCAATTTGCCCTCCACAAAGACCGGACCTCATACCGAACGCCAAACACCAACATCAACCAGCCAGAGACTTCAATTTCACAGCCCCAGATGTACACATCCGCCCAGTTGAACGGCTTCGAGACCTCGTCTCCCGTGGCCGGCTACCCTGGCGGCCCCATCGGCAGTCAACCTCGTGCCTCGACACTGCCCGACACCACGACGTCCGGGCCTGGCGCAGCAAGCAGTGCCCTCGACCAGGCCGCTCAGCCAACCGAGTACCCGTACAAGGCCAAGGCCATCTACAGCTACGAAGCCAACCCTGATGATGCCAATGAGATAAGCTTCAGCAAGCACGAAATCCTCGAGGTGTCAGACGTGAGCGGGAGATGGTGGCAGGCGAAAAAAGAGAATGGCGAGACCGGCATTGCTCCCAGCAACTACCTGATCTTGTTATAAGAGCGACACGCGGACATAGAGCCTCTTGTAAGGTGGCTTGCGCCTTCATACCTACGCCTTTTTAATGACGCCACGACCAATCACTTGGATTCTTGAACCAAGACAGGAAGCACATGATGCGGCGCCATCTTCAGCCGGTATCGACACCGGCACACCAACAATACTACTTGAACGACTCCCCGAAGAATGTTTGCCTTGGATCGCTCCTACTTGTACAACGTTTATTGCCGATACTGAATCTCAGTTTAAGGGAGGAGCAGAAAATGACTGCATGAATGCTGGACTACTCTGACTAGAAAGCCGCTTTTGTTGTTTGTGTTGAAGTACTGGCGTTTCAGGCGCAGCAGAATTGAATCCATGGACAGACAGATGGTCATATGTGCACGGACACTTTGATAAGAGTGATCAATCTTGATTCCCCCCCTTGACGACCTCCCGGCATATCCAGATCATTCTGGGATCCTGTTCCTGTGCCACTGATTGATTGCATGCTTTTGATCCTCAATTTGATCCCGCCATTGCAATTGCTAGAAACGTCTCCGTTTCCCCTGCTCCATCCCAATTGCCGCTGATCCAGTGTCTACCCGCGGCCTGGTCCCCAGCATCAATCGTCTCGGGCTGAGCCTTGCGCCGAAGAGAGGCATCTTCACCAATTTCCCCTGATCCAGTGTTTGCCCGGGGCCTTGTCCCCAGCAGCAATCGTCTCGAGTCCGGCTGAGCCTTGCGCCGAACAGAAGCATCTTCGCCAATTGCACCATTTGTAGGGCACAGAAGGCCGAGATGTATGCTCGCTAGTTTTCCACGCACCTAGCAAAGAGACTGAATGCTTCTTCCTGGGGTCTAGTGCACTAGAGTCGCTTGGCATCGTTCAATATATGCCCTTGGACAGGCTTACATATACTCAAATCTTCTCACCGTGCATGCACGGCAACCGAATGTCGGTGCAACACGCTGAACACATTGGCTCGGCCAACCCAGTCTCCCTCAAGGACACAGAGAGGCTAGTTGAACGCATGGCAAAAGGTGCAATGTTCAATACCAATTTCAGAAAAATGGGAGCACTTCGATCACTTAATTAGTGGAGCTGTTTAGCAGACACAAATCCGTGGCTCAGGGTGATGAAGCGAAGTGGGGAACGCTCATTGACGAAGCTTGAAGTACTATGTGGAAGCTGCAACAAGCAGAGTGATCCGCTGGACAAGGCTTGCATCAAGCAAGTGCTCAAGACCGTCAAGCCTCGAGGCCGTCTCCATCACCCACAGCGAGCGAGTCTCCTGTTCCTCCATCACTGCCTCGAGTCTGGCGAGGGCCTGCCGATCAGCAGGTATATGTAAGGGCAGAGCCCAACCATCCTCCCAGAAGGGCTGGGCAAACCCGACAGACAGAGACTGGCACCGTATATAAACTTTGTCGGCATGCGAAGGACCCAGACCTCAACGCTGGCCATGAGCACCGTGAGTGGCGACAGTTTCATCTCGAAGAGTTGCTACACTACTCACCAATCGTCCTTGAGGATGGAGATCGTGTCAACGTCAATCCACGAGGTCCGAACTTCGGAGGATTGAACATGTTGCGAGATGGCATTGATGGGACTGTGGCTTTCTGCATCTTGCGCACTCGGGTCTTGAATCACATCCACCTCCTGCCAATGAGGTTGAGAATTCTTGGAAGATGGTTGAGACCATAAACCCCAGGACCGGTCTGAAGGAGCATGTCTTCACTTGTGCCTTACACGCGCTCCAAGATCTCGTGTTCAAGAAGATGAAGATGGAGGAGGAGCTGAAGGAGATGTACCAGCGGGTCGAAGCTCTGACGGCCGGGCCGTCAAGGAGCAACAAAAAGAGAAACGCGCACTTGAGGCTCTCCCAATTTTCAGTCCCATTCCTTATCATCCTCATCATCTGCTGAGGCAAAACGGAAGAGGACCGAATACAGTGATGATTCGGACCCAGGAATCCATCCACCGCCAGCCAAGAAACTCAAGTCGAGGAATGAGTCAAGCGACGTGGCCGTGAAACTTGAGAACGTTTAGCGCTTAAGCCTCCGCTATTAGCAGCAGCTGGGTTTCAAGTTCCTCATCAGCAATCACTTCGGTGTATTGGGTAATAACAAAGATAAGGTGGAACGGAGATTCGGTTAGGGTGAGGCACAAATGAGAATTTTCATCATGTCATAAGAGGCTGTGAGGGACATAGAGCAATCATTTGTGCTGAAAATATCATTGTACTCCAAATTCTAGAGCTACACAATGTTAGTCAGCTGAAAACAGGAGAGAAGCTTCAATGTGACAAGCACCACCCGTCAGGATTGCCATCCTTCAGTCCCAGAAGATGTCTTGCCGGATGCTGTAGTGCGTAGCGTTTTGCGAAGCAATTGTTGGATTTCATAGAACTATTACTGAAGCAGCCGTGGCTGTGCTATGTAATCGTGAGTACACGCATACACGCAGAGGAGCGTCATCCAGTTAGACGGCTCTTATCCATTTGAAATTTCCGAAAAAGCTTAATTAGTTACTTCTAAAGCAAGGCTGAATCAGCCTTGTACGTGAGAAGTACGTGTCGGCCCCTCCAATTTAGGCCCCTTCTCCGCTAATGGAAATCACTGGTTGTATTACCTTGTGCCCTCTTTCGTTGCTTCGTCATTCCCTGTCTGCCGACTAGTCTCTCTTTCTATCACATCTTCCAGGCCAAACTCAACGTGCGAGAGGCTAATGCTTTCCATTCTCTGTATATCACCCTTGACCGTGTTCAGTCCGTCCCGGACCCTGCAACTTGACAGTAGCCCAGTTCGGCGTTCATTCATTCAAAACCTGAAACCAAACCTTTCCCATCGTCGGTGTACAACCCCCTGCCCGGTACTGGGTGAGGCCCTGCGATGAGGATCCAGCTCGACAGATCCCAGGCGATCAAAAAGTATATACATACCTTTCATGCCGTTGTACTTTTTCTCGCTATTATCCTGACCATCGCCGTCTTCACACGCAATGGCGAGTCCGGCGGACAATTAGGATGGTACTTTGGTCTTGTAAGAGTACACCCTTATTTCAGTGAGAACTCGCAAATTAACATGTGCAGTGCTTTCTGAGCATCCCTATCCTCATATACCTGGTAATGGTCCCTATGTGGCCTCGGGCTCGCAGGTTCGCAAATGTATATGCCTTTGCCACCGTCGACACCCTCTCAGCCGTCTGTTGGTTCAGTGCATGGGTTGCCACAGCTGCCTATGTGGCTTCGGGCAAGGGCAAGGGTGACAAGACAGATGCGACGGGATGCGATAACTTCAAATACGGTTCGCCTGGCCGCTGCAAGCTAAGCACAGGAATCACTATTCTGGGTGTCTTCATGATGCTCGGCTTCTGTGCCACAGCCTTTTTGAGTTTCAGAGCTGTCGTGTATTACAAGAGAGAAGGCATACTCCCTAACCAGGAAGTGGGAAAGAACGACTTCGATTCACAGACACAGGATGCCTTCTCTAGCAACTTACACAACGACGGGCTCGAGGATTCCGAACAAGATTCTGCGCATGGAACACAACGGGGATATCATCAACCCCTCAGAAACGAAGAATACCCACCACCTGTCTACCGTAACGACGACGACGAACTTGGTCAATACCCCAATCAACCGATTAGCCCATTAGGACAGCATGGGCTAGGCTTGGGTCAAAACCAGTATACACAACACTCCAGCCACCGCGGCTCTGATCCTGTCGCAGATTACGCTTCGACGTACATTGAGCGTGCGCCCTCCTATACACGATAGTAGAAATGTAGTAGAACTGTGCTTTATGCGACCGATCTGAAGCCTGCCACATCTTCATACTAGAACCTGCGCTTGCATTGTATCTTTTGTTCTACTTTTGTCATCTGCCCACGTTGGTCGGTGATAGGATCGAGATGGAGACTCCTTCTACATGACTATCACACACCAAGGCCTTTTTTCAGTAGATCCACCCCGGCATTCCTCAACATAAACTTCTGTATCTTCCCACTCGCTGTCTTGGGGTACTCATCCACGAAAAACACATATTTGGGCACGAGGTGGTGGGACAGTCTCTCTCGCACCCAGTCTCTGACTTCGGCAGTACTCATCTCGCCCTCTCCGTCATGCCTGATGATGAATGCGGCGACCACTTCGCCATAGTGCTCATTAGGGAGGCCCACGATGCTCACTTCTCTCACCCGTGGGTTGGTAAAGAGGCAATTCTCGATTTCCAGTGGGTGGATGTTTTCTCCTCCTCGAATGATCAAATCCTTGATTCTCCCAGTAATCGTGATGTAGCCCTCTTCATCCATACTCGCTTCATCTTCTGTGTACATCCACCTTGTCCCCTCATCATCTGTAACAAGAACTTCCGCTGTCTTCTCTGGCTGACCCCAGTATTCTTTCATCACGAGATAGCCACCTGTAACGAGTGCTCCGCGTTCGCCTACCTTCAATATTCGACTATGGTCAAGGGGATCGACCACTTTGGCTTGGACATGCGGCAGCAATTTCCCAACAGTGCTAATTCGTTTCTCGATTGGGTCATCAGTGGTTGTCATACAAGACACAGGACTCGTCTCTGTCATCCCATAGCAGATTGTCAACTCTGTCAGGTTCAAAACTTTGTGTAGCCTCTTCATCAGCTCCTCCGGTACACTGCTCCCTGCAGCGATACCAGTGCGAAGCTTGTCAAATCCCTCGTTCCGCACAGTGCCATTGGCAATCAGTTCAAGTTCTGCGAGAAACATAGTTGGGACTCCGTAAAGCGCAGTAGCGTGCTCTTCCTGCACAGATCGGAGGGAGAGCAAGGGGTTGAATGCTTCTGCGGGAAAGACAATGGCACTGCCATGCGTGGCAGTCGCCATGAAGCCCAATACAGAGCCAAAGCAGTGGAAGAGTGGAGGTGGGCAGACAATGATATCTTGGGGGCTTAGGAACATGCGATCTCCGATTTGCTTGCCGTTGTTGAGGATTGAGCGATGCGACAAGCATGCCGCTTTGGGAGAGGAGGTCGTACCACTTGTGAACTGAATGTTAGCAATCTCGTCATTGGCCAGTGGCTCTGGAATGTCAGGGCGGGATGTGGAAGTGTCGAGGGAAATAGAGGCCCATGGTATGACGGCTTTGAACGAAGAGGGATCGATACGACCGAGAGAGTTGTCGACCAAGATGATGGATTTGAGGGATGGAATCATGGGAGATTCGAAGTTTGAGGACGAGAGGTCAGGCACGAGAGTTTTCAGGAGCTCAATATTGCTCTTTGGCTGCTTAAATGGTAGATTGGTCTCGGTGCTAATGATCAAGTATGAGGCTGTAAGGTGATTGAGAGCAGAGGTGATCTGAGCTGCGTTGAACGCCGGATTCAACGGTACAAGGATGGCGCCAATCTTGAAAAGAGCGTATGTGACCGTCGCGAACTCGATACTATTTCCCAGCTGCACACACACTCGGTCTCCCTTCTTGACTCCCAAGGATAGCAGGCCCCTAGCAACCACATTGCTTTTTAAATCGAGCTCATGGTAAGTCAGACGAGTCTGCTGGTGGCTTGAGATCACCGATGGACGGTCACCATGCTGCGAGACGATGCGAGCAAAGTGCTCGCCAACTGTCTCTTCGAGGAGCGGAGGCCCATTGGGGCCTCTCGCCTTGGCTTGGGTAAGAAGGGTACGTCGAGGGGTGCGGCGAGAGAGGCAGAGGCGACCTTGCTGCGAGATTGAGCGGATCCCAGCTAATGGACGCGGCAATTGTCTCATGATGGAGGCATAGTCCTCAGGTAATTCACTTCGAAGGTATGGACAAGGTTGCTCCAACAGCCGTTGGACGCCCTCGCTAGCTCCATCGCCCGGTTGTTGGTTTGAGTGGGAACTTAAATGCGGGTGGATGGATGTCTCCCGATCTGCGGGGGGCCGGGGAAAAGCAATGCGGAGGTATTGGCATGGGTTACATTGACTTGACCCAACCTAGCTCGAACTTGTACTTTATGGTAATTAGCATGCTTAGCTCGTTGAAGACTCTACATGATGCAGAGTGTCGGAGCCCATGAGACTGCATAACGGCATGAGTCAGTTGAGACACGCCCTCACATTTATCCTCGCTTGGAAAATAAGGCTCTGCGGATTTGGCACGAATCCGAGCCATCGCTCTTGCCGCACCTTCTCCCTTGGCCTGCTGTACACTTCTATATATATTCAACCATTGTAGAGACTGTGAGACACCACAGCCATTAAGGAATAATTCAAGTCTAGGTTGGTACCTCAAAGGCCTAGTAACAGGCTTCAATTATCAAGGATGCCGGTTTGTGGGCTTTCGAGAGAGCTTGCCAGTCATGTCTTGTCGTGGTCAAGAGAACGTTGCCTATTTGCACTATCGTAGGTTTCGTGGCTGCTGAGCTGGATTCGCTGCTATGTTAAGTTACACATGACTCTGAAGTGTATGGTATCAAAAATCTTGCAAACCGGTTTCGCCCTGTGGTTCTTGGAATTTGGAGCCCTCTGGACCGCCATCATTAAACACAAACTCGGATTCTTGCTCATCAAAGTACCTGTCCTGCGCTTCTTGCTCCTCGAGCGCATGATCGTCATACTGATCATTGTTATCGACAGCCTCGTAGTCAAAGTCCTCGTCACCGCCTCTGATGAAGCGGGCCTCCATCTCCCACTTCCATCTCGCATATCCTTCATCCTTGTCTGCAGGTACATCATCTTTACTCTCAGCCAGAATCTCGCCATTTAGTCCACGCTTGTAGGCAAAGAGACTGTCGGGGTCCGGATGTCTCAAGGCCTCCATCTTGGCTTCTGAACGGTACAGATCCGCTTCAAGGACACCGCTATATCCTTTGATGCGGCCTTCAGCCTCTCGTTCGGCAGCGGTCTGGAAGCGCCGGACTAAACGGTCGTAGAGAAGAGGATCTATGAATTTGTTAGAAGGTAGATGCTAGATGTTAGCAACCCGCCGAACAATTGTACCGGCAAGCTCCAGGTGAGGGCCAAAGTAGGTGTCTCCGTTTAGATCCAGGTACCTCTTCCTGCGATTTCGGACACGGGTCGCTCGAGGCACTGCCGACTCAGGTGGATCGGAACTAGCACCACTGGAATTACGTCGCCTGCTAATGAGCTCGCTCGACTTCTTGGGTGGCATGCGAGGCATCATAGAGTTTTAGGATTTGGTGACCTTGGAAGTTCGAGGGGAACATCCTCGGTCATCGAAAATGTGGTCCGTGCATTATTCTCGAGACTTCCGAGTTGACAAACTACAGAGCTATTCAGGTATGCTGATCTCTACCACCTGAACCAGATCCCTCGCCTTTTCGCGTATGCCGATGAGCATAGTGTCCTTATCTTCCCTCTCTCTCACGGACACTGCAGAAGAGGACGATGCTTTTGTTGGTAATTCTTCAAGATCAGGTGTCACTCGACCATCCGTGTCCATGGGATCTTAATTGTCAACCTTTTGGATAGGGACATCCGCAGGTGACATCTGGTCTTCTTGCTCAATCACTGCCCCTGCCCATTCGCACACGAGGGCCACCAGCTTGTCTACTTGTTCTTCTGTATTTGCTGCATGGAATAACAGACGCACTCGCCCTTGACCTCGCGGAACAACAGGGTAGTCGATTGGCCAAGCACAATAATCCTCCAGTTGAAGATGAGCTGCTAGCAAGTGGTTCTCACGTTCACGGGTCCAGATTGGGACAATATGGGTAACGAACATCTGCCTATCCCAGCCATCGGCAACAGGCATAGACAGGATGCCTCTCTTGCGGGCAAGCTGCCACGAAGAGTTGCTCTGTATCTTGCCGAAGAAATGCCTTATAATCCTTTGAAGTCTGTCCTGACGCTTCACCATTGATTAGCACAATCGCAGCAGCGCCCCCAAGCCACTCACCTCCTGCGTGAAGCCTTCTTTCAGAAGCCTATAACTTCCTCGAATTGCTGCAAGCGTCGGAAATGATGGCGCTGTGGAATAAATGAGGCAACGGGCATAGTTGACCAGCATCGATTTGACGGTTTCACTGGCAAGGATGATGCCTTCATACAACTTGGTCAATCAGTTCAATCGCGTTGAATATTAGTGGGATTGAACACACCTCCATGGCAACCTAAGGCTTTCCCAAAGGTGTGCAGTCTAATAGCGAATTCTTTTTCGAGTCCAAGAGCGCATACCAGACCAGTACCTTTCTCCCCAATAAGGCCGGTGCTGTGGGCTTCATCAATAATAAATTGCGCATTGCCCACGGGGAAAACGTCGTTTGCTACTCTAAGAAGCTCCTGTACAGGAGCAATATCGCCGTCCATGCTATAGACGGACTCGATGGAGATAAGGACAGATCGATCCCCTTTTCGAATAATCTCATGTTCTTTCTTGATGGACTCCAATACTACACGGAATGATGCCAGATCATTGTGGCGGAAGGCTTGCTTGATCGAGGCTCGACTGTTCTTCATTCCATCGTGAATGCTTGCATGGATGAGCTCATCGAAGACTATGGCGTCGCCAGGCTGAGGAATCACAGAGAAAATGGCGCCATTTGCGTCATACCCGGAGTTGAACAGGAGGCCGGCCTCTGCGCCGTAAAACACTGCCAGATCCTTTTCAAGCTGCTCAATGTACTGGTTGTTTCCGTCGAGCAAACGAGAAGCGCTACTGCCGAGTTGGAAATCGGGGTACCTAGCAAGCTCATCAAAGAAAGCCATGCGCACGAGCCCTGATGATGAGAGAGACAAGAAGTCATTAGAGGAGAAATCGACGGTGTCGCGAGGTTTCCTCAGCGTAAGAAGTCTCTGCTCGCTGCGCCGCTTGTCCAGGACCATCTCGAGGTTGCGGTAAAAGGCCTTGGCGTCCGTCATCTCAGGCAACTTCAGCTTCTGAGCCTCCATGACCTCACTGTACATCTGAATGGCAGACATTGCGCACGAGTTGTCTATGTGGGAAGACTTTAATTGAGTCGTCTGAAAAATACTTGAAGTCTCTGCTAAATTATGCGTGAGAAGGAATAGGAACCAAAGTATGGCTGGATGGCAATCTATATAACGTTTGATGACCGTAAGCCTGATACTTCTCTACCGGCCAGTTGAAGATTTAATTAGTCCAGCAGTTCGGCTGAAGCTGCCTTTACTTCGAGGCTTCTTCCCTGGCCTTAATATACTGGAGGGGATAAAGATAGAGATCACGAACATGAGCCAGCCGGATTCGCTTCGGAACACGTTCTCCCGGTTGCTGCGTTTCGTCCACATCCTCTAGAGGTCAGCAGAGAAAGCCCAAGTGCAATCCAGCATGCAAATTTCGTATTCTGTTGCGGCCTGATCTTTTCTCGGTGCAACTGTACTACTTGCTGATTGTTGGGTGGCAATTAATAAGCCACCGAAACGAATTTGTCATGAATGACAGCACATATATATTGGAATGCCTGAATCTTGGCCTTATTGGCAAGATTCTCCATCTTTTTAGTGAGGGTTTGGGGTCCTCAGCCTACTGCCATTCCAGGCCTAACAAGCACTGTCCGTCTGACACCCAGAGAGCAAATTTTCTTTTCCACATTCGTGACGGTGAAGATTGTGGAATACCACTGCGGTTACGTTTTGCCGTACAGTCCACTCTCCTGGTTCGGCCGCATGATAGGCAGCAACACTGTTTATCACAATGAACATCATCAGACATGGGGTATGAAAGGAAGATAGCCCTTACCAGATGCCCCGAGGCACGCTGCAGGCTAACCACTTTGGAATAGCTCAACTATGAGAATTACTTCACCTCCTGGGATTTGGGTTATGAACTTGGTATTCTTGGGAAAGCGGACGCTGCACGAGCCTCCAACAAGGGGGGAAGTCCTGAGCTGGCCCGCCCGGAAACGGCTTAGGTTCTTCAAAGACCTTGATCTGTACTTGGACTACAAGAACAAGTAACAGGGTTAGGGCACATAGTATGAAACAGGAAAGGAACTCGGGCAAAACCGCCGCGTTTCGGAGCGGAACAGCAACCCCAGATTCTGGACAGGATCGATTTTCAATTGCCCAAATTTTGTCCAAGGTCATCATCTTTAGAAAACCTCAATAAAAACTGTCTCAAACATAGCCCTATTCTAGAAGTTGTGGCCATGCTTGGTTTGCCGTACTCCAGCCCTCATATCATCCAAAATGGGGCCCACCAACCTGTCGAGCGAAGTTCGTACCCTTCCTAAATTGTCGTACACACAACGTCAACTAATGATGTACAGTTTCTGTGAAGAAGTCAACCTTGCCCCAGGTGCTAAATGGTCCGTGTCTGAAATTTGCAGGACTATGTGGTCACAGGCTGGATTGGCGAGTTCGTTAATACGCTATCGAACCTGGTATATGGTGAGGATTTCCCAGCAGCCACATGGTCTCACTACCTTAACTTTATGAGCTTAGTCTACTACGCCACGAGAGGCCTCGGCCGACTTCGGCATTCCCGAAATCCGTTTCATACAAAAATGCCATATTATGGTCTTGGGCTCGTAGGCATTTGTTCAGCGGCATTCCATGGCCTTCTCAAATATCACACGCAGATGGGCAAGCCATATTTTTCTCAGCAGCCAGTTCCAGGTATTAGCTAAGCCTTATCAACATATTAGCGGATGATCTATCGATGCTCTTCGCAACCGCGACTGTTTTGCATCGTGTGTTCACCTTTGATACACCCCCACCTATCCAACGCAATGCTGCAGTCGCCATGACTGCCTTTCTGGTCATGTTCTCTGTATGGCATGTTGTTACGGATGAGCTGCTTGGGCATGCATTTCTCTTCGGTGTCATGATTGTGTCGGTAGCATTCAAGACGTCTCACATTCTGAATGCAGAATGCCGTGGCCAGCAGGTGGAAAAGGCACGTCTGACTTAGCTTGCGCTGCTCGGAGCCGTCTCATTTGTGACGGGTTATGGCTTGTGGCATATCGACTTCATCGCCTGTACAGCACTGACTCGTGCAAGGAGGGCGGTAGGGATGCCGTGCGGATTCTTACTGGAGATGCACGCTTGGTGGCATATCCTCACTGCCATAGGCGCCTACTGTTTCACGGCCTTGGTCGAGTATTTAACCACCAGGAGAGCATTGCTGAGGAACGAAAGATTTGCCTGGCCAGCGAACATGTTTTTGGATGTATTCACAATGAAAGGTAATTGATGGGTGTGAGCTTAGAATAGCTGGCAGATCCAGGTGTGAAATTGACCCAGGAAGTATTCAACATGAATTCTTCAACTTCCTAAGTGCCAAAATGAATTTAAGAGGAGATGATTCGATTGCCAAATGAAATGCGAAACTCCCAAAGCTAGAAATACTCTTGTAGGTGTTTTGGCGACCGTAGTCGTCGACGCCGTTTTGTACCTACCATTTCCCTCTCTACCTGGTCCTCCTTAACTCCTCCACATTCTGCATCACTAATATGAACCCGGACTTTGCAGCCGTTGCGGGCTTCTGAGATTCCCTTGTCCTCCACTGCCTCTGCTCTATAAATGGCTGTTGGTCACCTTGACGTTGTGCAGAGTCTCGCCTGTTTCTGCCGCTTTTCGAGTACTCTCCCGACTTCTCAATCAATCGGTCAGTATAGCATCCTTCGAACTATCCATCATTTCAACTTCAGCCTAAGCTGATGTAGCCAAGGTGGGGCCGCCGTGGATGGGGAATACAAAGTCATGAGAATCCCCAATAGTCATGGTCAGCCATCGAGTGGTCCATCCATGATGCAGGAATATAACGATCTATGGCTCCAAACGGCAGCAATGCAGGTTCGCCCCATTCGGACAAGCTAGAGCTTTGGTGAACGTCTTGGGCTCTAGACTGGCTGTCTGCACTGGATGACACATCTGTATGAAGCCATAAGCACGCTATATCCATTGAATAAGGATCGGAACGTTGCGTACCATTTCCACAGAAAAGAATCGCGATCGCTTCTAAAAGGTTGCAGAGATTGCTTACTGCATGATTTGTGGAAACAAACGGCAATATGCACTGAAGCTGCCCATGGCCTATGTGAGTAAGTTCAAATCGCCGGTCTCAGGTTGAGTCAAATTCCGCGATACCAGCTTGTGGAGGAAAAGCGGGAGATAAAGATTAGACGCACTGTAATACCTTAGCAGAGTAGCTGTGCTTGTAACTTGAAGACTTACCGGACAATGAGCAGATATGCGACCCAACCCTGTGGATTTTCCCATAATGCAAGTAATTTCTTCATCCCATTCCTTGCGTCCACAATTGCTGTATCAGGTATGGTTTTGTTATGAAGGGAATCCCAGAAAGCAAATATTTTGCACCAAGCAAAGACTATGTCAATATCGACTTGGATGAGCTCAAGTGAGCGACGTTCTTCGTCCGAAGCGAAATGATGTTCAGCCGGAACACTGTGTGGAAGATCCTCGTACTCGCTGAGGAGGGCACTCCACAGAGAGTCTCTTGTTCTTATACCTGCCTGTTCTGCAGTAAATTTTTGGTTGACAATCGATGACATAAGCTGTCCACTGCACTTCAATATACGGTTGCGTCGCTGAATGAAGTCAAGAAGTGCGCCATCGAGCGAGCTTCTAAGGAACGGGTTTCGTTCCCGAAAGGTACCGTCAAATTCTGAACTATGTCGTGACGTTCAGTGCCAACCCATAAATATCATGCTGTATATCAGGCCATGTTGTTCTTCGGCGCTGACTTTCAAGGATGGTGACCCGAGAGAATTGCTCGTTGAGAGGCACAGATCTTTGGTCAGAGAGATCGCGCCTTGCAAAAGGCATTCTTCGAGCGGTGGGTCAAGACACACTTGCGCGATCAGTACCTATATTTTCAATCAATCACGTGAGTTGAGCATGGCAGGATGAGGGGACCGTACTGAAAGAAGCAGCGACTGTATATTGATGAAACGTGGCTTGCTCAAGGCTTAAATATTTGCAGCAGCTCGCATTGCATTCTTCCGAAATAACTCTAGCAGCTCCAACTCCAAGACCGATATGCTTTCGTGTCCATTACCGGAAATGATGCCACCACTTGCCTTTCGAGCCGCGTGATCTAGGGAGTGCAAGTACAAAGGGAGAAATACGATCCCATTATAGCATATGGGTTCAGCAAGATCTTGTTCTTCATTGTTTACCGAATAGGAGCGTCGAATCCTAGTTTCGAGTGATATCCTGGAGAATATTGGAATAATCACATCGACCTTATCGAAGTAATCACCAAGGGATGCCCGTAAAATGTTCAGAGGAGGCTTTGCGACGCCGAACGCACTCGCTTGTTGTGATTCATTTGCACATGACAGGCTGGAGTCAACTTTCTCGAGAGATGCGTTCACAGTTTGCGAATGCACCTCTGATACCAAGCCCGAAAGCGACTGATTCTTGATCTCAGATGAGAGGCTGAACATGACATGAGCGCTTGAGCCTCCCTGAATTACATATGGCGGCGGAATGGCGAACTCAAGGAAGTCATTGAGGCTTGATGGGACCGAGTAATGCTGCTGCTGGAGGGAGTCAACCCTAGTGGTTTGCACCTGGCAGTTTCGCAGGTCCTGATCTGTAAAAACGGAAAGCTCTGAAAGCTGCGAATCCGGAGTCATTTGGCCTCACTTGTTGTTGATCCGGCGTTGCCTGGTTTTGACTGTTCTCCAACTTTTGGACTCTGTCCTTAATCGACTCGAGCTCGTCCAATCTAGATCCTGAAGTCAGTATATGAGATTAAACATATATGGTCTGATACAAGCTGGCATAATCATTACCAACTTTATCTGTACATTTGTCTTGTTTGACTTGCTTTCTTTCTCCTTCCAGACCAAGAGCATTAAACCTCAAGTCTGCGGCAATTTATGCAAGTAGGCCGCTCCCTGTCGCATCGGGTCTTCTTCACTCGACATTGGTCACAGGCTGGTACGTCAGTTTCAAGCCATGCACAAACTCTAGGTATGGTACACAGTACCTGGAATGTGTGTCGGAAAAGCAGAAGTCTGGTATGAACTAGATTGTCAGATGTTTGGCGTTGGTGAAGGCCATGGAAGTAGACAGAGGAAAGTGCACATACCTCAGCTACATTGCTACCACCTCCTTCGGGTTAGCTCCCTGTCTGTTTGCGACGAGTCGGCTTCATTGTTCAGCAATTTCACCTCATAAATTCACTTTGCAAGCCCTTCTGCGCGTGACCTAGAGCTTTAATATTGTTACGCAGCAGCATGACAGCTTATATAGACTGTGGCTTCCAGCATTGTGCCGTGGCCTAACTGTCAATCCACGAAAACCCTGACTGTGCGTCATGTTGTTATGCCGCAGTTGCTTTATTGGCTATGGAAGATGAATGTCTCATAATCAAGCAGCGGTCGCAGGCCTGCAACCTTCCTCCCTACGTTGCTCGCCTCTTAGACAAGGCAATCGGCTGATTTGCACTTTCTGCAGGATATTTGCCTTGTTAGATGCTTTGTGAAACTAGAGATCGTACTCAACGAGCTTCGTTTCGATTGGCAGCACTGGGCCGATTCAAGCTGTATGTCGAACACTCAATGGTACTTGGACGGTCGCGAAGCACGATGTATGGTAAAAAGCTAATGCAGCACGCGCTTGTTGCCGACAATGTGATTAATAGGCGCACACCCATTGGCCTACCTTGGTGTACTTTTGTCCATAACTACGTATTCCGGGGGAAGGGACAGTAATATCATTGAGCTGACACTAAGCCAGATTAGTGCTAGTATAAGTGGCTAATACAGATCCAAGAAACTAAGATCGAATAGGCTTAGCTTCAGATTATCAGTGACGCAGCGAGCGGAATAACAATTCTCCGGAAGCGCCAAGGACGCTAGTCCTAGTATCGCTGGGAATCGCGTCATTTGTCGGTGCGTTTAGTCTTACCCATTATTTGAGGATTTTGGTCCGCGACTACCCAAGTAGGTGTGCTCGCCCTCTTGGCATTACCGCCTCCTTATTGGGACGGTTGACCCGTCCTTTTTTATAGCCAGGTAAGATTGCTTACAGCCGAGCTTATCTTGACTATAATATGCTACCCTCCCGCATCAGGGCATATGACGAATCTACAAACCCTGAAGATATCTTTTCCTCGGCCCTGACCACCATATTCCCTGACGACGCTATCAATGCGCATGGGACGCCTGGATCCTATGTCACGTACAGATCTCCCTCTCTCGGCGAACTCAGGCTTCATATTCCTCAGCACCCCGACGAGGAGCAGGGTCGACAGCTCTTCGCTCATTATCTGTGGAATGGAGGAGTCGTTGCTGCGGAGGCAATCGAGAGGGCAAGCTTAGATCGAAATAAGAATACCCACATTAATGGCAGCACGGAGGGGCAAGGTACGGGTTCTAGCCTATCATTGGACCGGCGCTATTGGGATGTTAGTGGGAAAAGCGTCCTAGAGCTCGGCGCAGGTGAGTGGGAGTCCTGACTAGTCTCTCTCGCTTACCCATGTTTGGATTGTTCTACTATTGCTAACATAATTTCAGGCACCGCTCTTCCATCCATAGTCAGTGCTCTTTGCAATGCGGCATCAGTTACCATCACCGACCATCCATCCAGCCCTGCATTGATGACGGGAATCATCGAGAAAAACGTAAAAGCTAATCTTAGTCACCCGACCGCCTCACCATACCGCCATGTCTCTCAAGTTAGCATTCACGGCTATACTTGGGGTTCGGCTACCCTTTATGACCCTCACCTCTCCCACAGCACAGTTCCATTTTCTCCGGCTGAAGGGTTCGACAGAATCATCATTGCTGACTGTCTGTGGATGCCAAGCCAGCATGTCAACCTGATCAAGACAATGCTTCAGTTTTTATCTCCCCCCTTAGCTTACCAACCGCATATTGCGAGTGAGCAGAAGAAGGCTACCGGCGACAGCAATGCTGCATCTTCACAGCCCTGCGCCCTCGTCGTAGCAGGATTTCATACCGGCCGGCGCATCATTGCGAACTTCATCTCCCTCGCGACTGATCCTGATAGTGGGACGATAGAAAGGTTGCAGGATGCCCCATGGCAGTATCTCGTTTCCGAATCAAATCAGTCACAAGACAATAGCGCTGCGGACCTGTCGAAGGGACATACAGCCACAGCAGCTGCTGCCACGACTGATATGCCTTATGCTGGCGAAGGACCATCAGAAGCCGAACTCGCTCATATTGGCAAGCTTAAACTCATGGAGATTTTCGAGGTAGATGTTAACCTCAATACGCGTCCTTGGTCAGCTGAAAGAGAAGGCGAGACGATGTGGGATGTGAAAAGATGGTGCGTGGTTGCTGTGCTAGTGCGGCGATGACAAAACCTGATGGCACCACAAATAAAAACGGTAATAAGGTCACAGCGAGGTAAATTAAGAAGGTCAATAACAGAAATACAGGAATGTAGACAGAGCAACCACGATGGGTGCAGGGAACCCCAATACCCTCAGGGCAATACTGAGGTCGGAGCATTAGCATCATAGTTGTGGGAGCAAAGAACAGCCATTTCGGAGACAGTGGCAGCAATTGCAGCAACAAGAGAACAAGATCACCGGGTTGCTGAGAACTTGGTAGCTTCATACACTACTAACCACCAACCCATCTCAATCGTGTTTACGAGAATAACACCTGCCTCAGCCAGTAATGGCCTTGCATGTCGTTGCGACCGCCCAATCTTTCTCTTCGGAGGCGTTGCTTCTCAGATTCCATTCCTTCCCAAGAGAGCTTGCAGCAGTTAGCTTTGAGCAACTGTTCCCTTTGCCTTGAAGTGCTGCACAAACTGACCAGCCTGCTATCTGTGACCCCTCCGCAAAAAAAAGTGCAAGGGCCTGTACCGGTAGTCGCCCGCTGCAGGTACCCACGTGAATCCTGTCTCGCACTAACACTTAATGCCAAACGCCTTGCTCAAATATCAATCACCGCTCACCGCATGGATTAGAAAAATCTTCACTCGATATCGAATCCCTTCGTAGTTCGATATCACTTTTGTGTTCATTGTTAGCACCCCTCGAGGCTGCTGACTACGCATTCATACAGCGCTCCTGGAGCTAGTACGAGCTTCCATAGCTGTTGCCGTAGTCAAAAGCCGATGAGGGCGAATTATCTTGGTTGAGGGATGTTGAAGCAGATGTTGGAGGAGGCATGGTGAAAGAAAATGTGTTCCCATTTGACACTCCTACACCGATGAGAGAAAAGTCCGGCGGCCGTGGATGGAAGGAGCTTGAACCGGATGATAGTGATGGTCTTTGGCGCTTCAAAGGGGGGTCATCGTCATCGTCGTCGCTAATCGTGAGATCAATGACATCGGAAGCCGGTCTTTTATGAACACGGGACTGTGAGACTGGGGTCATTGAGGGCGCATGCGAGACGTTGCGTGAGTTGATGGGTGGTGTACTGATACTGTTAGGGGTAGGAGTCGTAACTGGTAGGTCCCTATGGGTTACTTGTGTGGTGGCGCTCTCGATAATTTCTACCGCATCATCACTATCGCCGCCGTTGGAAGTTGTGGGAGTAGGATTTCTTTTTCCATTTGCACTCGGTGGCTCATTTGCTTTACCAAGATGCCAGGTACCATCGGGTTCGATGGTGACCTCCTCCGTACTCTCTGATGTTGATTGCAAAATATCTTGCATGTATTGATCCAGGACAAGGTGCTCCCAGGCTGCTGTTTTATTGCAGATAGGACAAGTCCAAGTGGGAGCCTGTTCCTGTAACTGCAAGTAGGATGCTGCATCAAAGCACTGGTTATGTTTACAGCCACTACCTCGACATGGCGTCTTTATCTTCATATAGCTAAGAGGGCATTTCAATGACATGACAGAAGAAGTCGCGATAATATCGGGGTCGGCAGCCTGCCGTTGAACTGGGCGGTCAGCTTATGGATTTGGTCAAAGAAGAAATGTACCTACGTTCACGCACAACCTGTTCTTTCGATATCGACACTCCGCCCCGCAGATGTTGGACAAGGTTGTCGACCGACTTCCTCTGGACGAGGTTGATAACAACGTGGAATTTCTGTGACGCAGTTTTATCCTGTAAGCATACGGATCTTAATTTAGACATCGGACACGAAGGAGAGCAAAGTGAAGAAAGAAAATTACCTTGGTTGTAAGAGCATAGGTCATTTCCACCGTATTGTTGAGCCCGAGTGTCTTTTTGCGTATGTATTTTGTAATGTCGGCTGGCCTGGTTGATCCTGGCTTGTTCTTGAGGCCTCGCAAGTTTGTTTTGACTTCATTTCCATTGACCTTCAACTCAACTTGATGAGGAAATGCGATCTCGGATGGCCTGCCTTCAGCTGCACAAAATACCATGACTCCCGCGTTTGACTTGTCGATTTCGTCGAGGGTTCTTTGCAACAAGGTGAGATTGATTGTGGCGGTATCTCGTGTTGTTTCGCGCACTGTATGGAGTGAGCCCATATGTTGATATATGCATCAAGTCATCGTACCTTTGCATTCGTGCACATGAGAGAGTGGATACTGAATGGTGTAAAACGGAGAATTTGGAAAGCTAACTCGCTCTGCATAACTGTTCAGCGAACTCTTCCAATTCTTGCTTGGACAGACTCACGTGAAGACGAAGTGTTTATTTGCGGTGACATATTATAGCCATCGACCGAGAGTGGCAGACGAGAAGTTGTTGGAGCGTATTGAGGCGAGAGGGAGGAAGTCGGGGTGTGGTTGGAAAAGGGAGAAGGGTAAGAGTTGGTATATGCACCATGGCGGCCTGGGTTCATCCGGCCCCTGATTCTTTCCAGGGTCTTTCGGTCGTGGTCACTATGCGCTTTCTCAATTCCTGAATTGACCTGGTTAGAGTGGGCGGATCTTGAAGTGTTCACTGAGGCAACATACTTGCGATAATGCGTAATTGCAATTCAGGTTTGATCCCCGAGACATGCAGACCTTCTTGTCGTAGGACATTCTTGAGCTCCGCAACAGTCAACGATTTTGCTAACGCTTTCGCCTGGCGGGCTAGATCGTCCAGAGACTGGTCGGGGCCTGCCAAGGCCATTTCCCCGTGGTGTGGCTCTCTCTAATGGGAAAGAGGGAGTCAAGCATATACCATCAGAGAGAAGCATTTGACACAGCTAAAGTGAGCGCGTAGACCGAATCGCAGGAAGCAGGTCAAGTGTTGATGACGGTGAGCGGCGGCGAAGTCCCCACATTACCGCAAGGCAGAAACAGAGCCTTGCGCACGCACAGCTCTGACCCGGCGCTATCACACTTTCGCCCCACTAATCTGACAAATTTCTTTGGGGCACTCATTTGTACCCAAGTCGCACCTTTCACAATCAAGATACTTGCTCTCTTCTCTGGAGTGTAACGACCTTTTCATGTTTGCAAGATGGCAAAAGGGTTACGAGCGTCTTCTCGCAGAAAAAATAACCAGGTTTTGCGACGGAAGGTCTTTGGCCCTGCGGCGGATGCCCGAACTGAGAGGCTGTCTGCGAAACTGCAGGAGCTTGCTGCAAAGCCACGGCCTGGCCTAGATCGAATAAGGGATGCGGAGATAGACAAACAAGATCAGCATCAGTCTACAGACCCGGCTAGTGATGGTTTGCAACCACCACTCGGACTGTAGCGAATATTTGCTAACGATGATTTCCAGAGATGGATCTTGACACACAAGAAGTCAAAATGAAGCGGGCTAAACGACAGAATATGCGCTCAGGTGGCTACGGAGAGACAGAGAAAAAGATTGCCAAAAGGAAAGCCAAGAATTCGATCGTCTTTGCTCAACTTCGAGCAAAACGAGCCAGAATCACGAAGAGCAAACGGAAATGAGTCATGAATTATGAGATTGATCAAACTATCGCCGTTATTGAAGTCCATTTCCTCCATACCAGCGGCGGTTTTCGCAGAACTGTGATATCCTCGACGGCGTGTGCATAACCCCATCAACAACGTAACTCAGCGCACCCGGGCTAGTCACTGCCAAATGACCGATCAGATGCACATTGACCACGAGCGGGGAATTTGATTTAGCCCCCCTCGCCTTCTTCGAATACTGTAGGATTGGTTGACAAGTTAGGAAATAGTATTTGTACATGTGGCCCTATATGCCGGAGAAAAGTCGACCGTGTAGCTATCGAGGACCGCTCCTCTGGCAGTTTATCTACCCGTGTATCCACTGCGAATAGACATTTTGCTCAGCTGGCGGCTTGGGGGTGTTGAGCAGCTAAACATTCCTGAGAGAGCTATTGAGATGGACTTTGATTCTCAGTATCGTGACGAACTGAACCCTTCGGAAGCTATCCAGCCAAGATCAACTCCCAGCCACATACCTTTTTCGCACGCTTGGATTCGAGCTCAAATAAACATGCCCAAAAACAATGTCCAGTTCCCACCTTTCCACATCTCTTCCACATCCCCTTGTCTCAACCTGGCTCCCTCCCATTGGCAAGTCACTTCTGTTGACGCCCAAGACTCTCGCATATCTATCCCAAGACTCTCGCATTCGTTCTCAGCAGGCTTCATTAACTGCAGCCCTTGAATGTTGCTTCACCAATATCTGATCGTTGTTAAGTGGTTGTTGTCATCGCACTACAAAGCCCGCACGTCTGGATGATGAGTTATATTCTGATATGCCGCTCTTACTGACGAGGCGGCGAGGCGACGATGAGAGAATGTATAGATTTCGACCTGAACAACCAGCTCTAATTCCTAGAAGTGTTGCGAACACCGGCCAAGGGTATATCCCGGAGGACCAGTCTCTGTCTTCGGGGTTAAAGAACTTTCCTTTCATACCACACCAACCATAATAGCAAGGCGCCTCTAAAAATGCTACATTTTCTTCTGGCTGTTATATATTATGGCACGCTAACAACAACAACACTGAAGAGTGTACCAATCAATTATCTGGTTGCAGTGGCAGTTTGGGGTTTCCTCTGGTTGGGGAGGGGGTACATCAAGACAAAACCGTTGCAAGAATTGAGGAACGACAAGGACGCCGCCGACAGAACATGAACTGTACCCGAACAGGATACCTTGAATGCAGACTACCCGCGCGGCGAAAACAACGAAGTCAAATTAGGATGGAACCTATTACAAGTTACTAGATGAAATATCCTTCTGCCTCAACCACGCAAAATGGTAGAAAAGTCGTCTACAAGGGTAAATAAATAAGCTCTGACCCACGCTCTCCAGATTTGCCCAGACCAAGCTCCCCAACTGCCGCCACACATCCAGGTAAGATATGAGATATCAACCTCTTTCTACTTGCCCATGTTAGTCCGTCTTGTTCTCGTTATTCCACTTGAAACTCCCGATATCCACCCTGCTTCATGTTCCTTTGTCTCATTTGGCAAAGACAAACGAGGGATACTTTGTGTCCGTCTCTTGAACCAACTTTGCAATATAATTATTCAGTCCTGCCAAGAAGAAGGCACTGTATTTCTTCTTTCCCTCCACATTATCGTTTTGAATCCAAGACTTTACTTTATCAAAAACAGTTGCCTTGGAAATTGCTTGGACTGTCTTAGCCCACTCAGTCTGGGCTTTTGCGTCCGCCTCCACCGTCTTGTCGCCTCTCTTGTTTGTTTCCTCAATGAGCTTGATAATGAAATCGCCCTGTAACTCGATAGATGGGAGCATGTTCGCAAAAGGACCCCCCGGGCCTGTGACTGTGAAAAGGTTGGGGAACTCAGATACACTGACACCATACAGAGCATTTGCGCCGTCCCTCCATGCATCTGTCAACTTAACCCCATTGCGTCCAACGATATCAATGTTGTGATATGCACCGTCGACCCCGTCAAAGCCAGTGGCGTAGACAATAATGTCAAATTCGAAGGCTTTCCCGTCTCGAAGCTCCAATCCGGTTGGGGTGATCCTGGCGATTGGATTGTTGGCGATGTCGACAAGCGAGACATTGGGTTCATTGAATGCTTCATAGTAACCTTGTGTGCAAAGGGGGCGGCCACCATAGTGTCCCTTGGGCTGGAGCAGCTTGGCAGTTTCGGGGTCCTTGACGATTTGGGCAATCTTGCCTCGGACAAACGCTGCCGCGGTCTCGTTTGCATCGACATTTGTTCCGAGATCGTTGAATGTTTCGAAGAAGAAACGGAATCCTCCACCTTTGTTCCAGATTCGCTCATATACTTCGTTCCGCTCTGCCTCTGAAACTTCGAGCGCCGACTTCTGACTCTCAGTAAAGCCCATAGCAAAGAGGGAACTGAACACCGTGCCCCAGATGTCATCGTAATGCTTGTAGATCTCTTCCTTCTCTTCCTTTGTCACTGGGCGATCATTGACAGGAACGATGTATTGCGCACGCTGCTGGAACACAGTGAGTTGCTTTACCTCATGATGGATGGTCCCTGTGATCTGACTTCCTGACGGGCCAGTGCCAATGACAGCAACTCGTTTACCAGTGACGTCGAGACCTTTCGGCCACCTAGCCGAATGAAAAGAGATTCCCTTGAAGGTGTCGAGCCCAGGAAAATCTGGGATGTAGGGGTTGGTCAGAATTCCGAGAGCGGTGACAAAGTAGGTTGCAGAAAATTTGAGCCCCGTGTTAGTCGCAATGAGCCACCGCTTGTTATTGGAGTTGTAGTGTGCCGATACGACCTCGTTCTCGAATATATAATCATCAAAGACCTTGGTCTTCTTAGCTGTGTCAACGATCTGCTCCTGGAGAGCGGGAGCTTTCAAATAGCGTGTATTGTAAGTAGGTGGATCACGGTCATCAGAGAAGCGATAGACCCAGCTTTCAGTGTCAGTTTGGGCTCCAGGATACTGGTTCCAGTACCAGGTTCCTCCCAGGGAGCTCCCTTTCTCAACCCCGACGACCTTCTGGAGATGAAGCTTTGTCTGCAAAAGCGAGACGACACGTATTCCGCCAAATCCTCCACCAACAACCACTGCATCGACTTCCTTTGCACTGCTAGCCATCTAGTGTCTTTTGAGGCAAGTACTGAAATCAGAACGAATCCCCCGGAGTTATTGGCGTGGGCTCAATCTCCAAATGCAATAGGGATGAGAGTTGAAAAGTCAAACATTGCGCAGAGGAGGGTATCCTTAACCAGTTTCTGGTGAAGAGACTCACCTCGACTTAATGTCGCCATTCCAGTATCGTGCTCGACCCTAAAATGGCATAATTATTCGAAATGGGACAGAGGTGGCAGCGCTCGATTGTGTAAGCCATGTTCCGATTGTTTGAAGGAAGGAGAGTTGCGATAGGCCTCCAATAGTCCGTAGCAATGTTCATCACGCCATTCAAAGTCGGATGTTTTTGGTAATTAGAAGGCTCTTCGCCGAGGCAAGAGTTTGGACGACTTGTCTGATCTCCGAGACGCGCCAAGCACGGGGTTATCTTACTCCCCGTATAATACCTACTACGTACCTGTGACCTGCCTTGTTTAGCTTAGCTGCCATGTGATCTTGTCACCTCCTGCCCGAACAGGCATCGCGCGCCGAATTCCTGCCACCCTCGAACATCAGTCTATAAAGGCAGGCTTCCCTCGCGGCTTTTCACCATCGATTCATTCTTTCTCTCTGCACATTCTCGCTGCAATATTTCTAGCCTAATTTCCCGTGTGTACACGCGGCCTGCTCAACTCGGTTTCACTGTGGCGCTTTGTTGCCCAATCCCGAAATTACCGTATGTCTGGTCCCTGCTCGATTGAGCTTGCCCTTCACATGTAGTTAGCTAATTGCCCCCTGGGCGCTCCCGTCCCTGCTCGCTTCCTTCATGTTGATCAACTGGGACGGCTATTCTAGCCCGCATTCTCCTGATACCGAGCCTCTACGGTCCTCGGAGCGCAACCTCCTTAACAGCCTCTCGCTACCATACTCAAACACTCCCCCTACATAACCTGAACTTGATTGCACGGTGATTAGCTCTGTATAAAGTCTTCCTAAGGCTGCGCCATGACACATGTCACGCGTAGGCGAGTCAGCAACATCGACCCGGCCACCTAGCTGACTCGACTTTTGAGCCTAACGAAACTATTCTGTGTGGGGCAGCAGCGACAGGGAGAAGGAGGGGGTGAGAACAAGGCCGTGGCCCATGTTTGTGGTATGGCCGACAATCTTTGAAGGCGTCACAAGCGAGACAGTCAAGGCAGACTGGACCGCTGCGCCTCTCGCCACCGCAGACATTGGCGCTTGCACGCAGCTGACCTCCGACCTGGCCAATCTCCACAAGGGCACGATGTGACAATACAATGCATTTCTGATCAGCCAGGTTACTACTGACGGCAGGGCTAGTCGCAGAAATGCCTCGCCAATTAGCCTGGCTGCACCACTGACAACCACCCTGCAGTCGCAGTCAATTAGCACCTTGTCACATGCTGACCACGCCAATCGCGAAAAGGACGCCTTAAGCGTCAGCGCGCCCGGCTGAATGGCCAATAATCACACATCTAGCACCCAAAATGCGCCATGTAGTTGCGCGAGACGAGATTTTTGGGGGTGTTCTCTCCACAGTGACACTCACCCTCTGCTGGGTCTAGATCCAGGCCGAGGACATGCACTCTGGGGATGTTGGACCAGCAGACCAGTATGCTGTGTGAAATTAATTAAGAGGGTGGCAGGATGCGCCACTTGCAGACTGTTGGCAAGGTGGAGCGGGTGTGTTGGCAGCAGCCAGACCGACCGTGTATGCTCCGCAGTGGAACTTGGCGAGGCAGACAGAGTTGTGGCTTCGCGCCAGCCATGGGAAGTCAAAGCTGCTTGGGTTGCAGTCCTTACAGGGTCCCATGCCCCTAGTGATTGAGGCTCAGGGCGGTGCTTTACAGTGTGGCTGCCTGGGCGAGGCCACGCGGCACAAGACCTGCGCTTGGAATGCGCTGCATGGCTCGAACTACACCAGCAGGACGCTTGGGCTATAAATCCGCCCCGGTTTCTCAGCGAGCGGTATCTGCTGCACCACTCCTCCACTTTCCAAGGCTCGCGACAGCGATATGACTACTCTCTATCCTCCAGAACTCCCCCACGCATTCTCTGGCTCCGGAATGGCCCGCTCTCCATCTTCACGCGCCGCGGCTACGGCTGCTCGGCACTCCATCTACAACAGCTGGAACTGGCCTTAGCTAGACGAGCAAGGTCATGTATATAGGGCGTTCACCGGCTTGGGTTAGAGCTTGAAAGAGGGATAGAGATTAGCAAACCGGGTGGAAATGATAGAGGAAGCAATGAACTAGCCAGCCAAATGTGTTATAATGGTAGTAGCTCTCTGTGGCGGTTACAAAGTGGTCAGGAAAAGGGGGGTCAAGGAGGGTTTTGAGGAGGAGTGCTAAGAACGCTAAGAGCGTTACAATTCCCGTCCATTTTGGGGCTAGTATGCTAAGAGCGTTATAATTCCTCGCCTATTCAGGTAATACTCCTTTAAATCCCTTGATTCCGCTTTCTAGCTCTAGCCTATATCTCTCTTTAATTCCTATCCTGCACTCCCTACTTGTGCTGGGATGCCTAAGAAGTGCAGATGTCCTGTTTCTGAGACTCCGAATAATCCTGTACTTAAGTGTTATCACTGGCTTAGTACTGATCACACTTAAAAGTCCTATCAACTTATAAGGGCTAGATAGGGTATAGTACCACAGCCTATATAAGTATAGCTATAGTAAGGAGAAAGGATTATTATACTAGGCTTTACTAACCAAGATACTGCTGAAACATTGGCCCAGCTAGGACTTCATATATTAGGGTTAACTCTGGCCTAAGATCCTAATGATACACACCTCCAGCAAGATACTATCCCTGTGGATAAGCATGAAAGTCTCTATAATAGTAATAATAATTATAACTCTATCCTAGCTAATTATATACTAGGCTTATATATTAACAGTACTTCTACTAGGTAGATATATATTTAGTATAATATAGCTAACTGTGAGGGCTTGTGATAGGATTGATACACTACCAACAGGGGCGCTATGTACAAGGAGGTTTTTCTTGAGGAGGGGCTTCTTGAGGGAGCAAGTAGCCTCCTTAAGTACCTGTTTTCCCCCTATCCTTAGTCCTGTTATAACCCCCTTTCCATCCAGTTCTATTCAGGCTGAAACCCTTAGTCTTACCTTTATCCAGTTCTAGATATATCTTATTGCTTCTATCTGGTTCCAGTTAGTAGTATATAGAGTTTTCTATCTTGATAGAGTACATATAAATAGAGGCTTATAGTAGCCTTCTAGTAGTATTCTTTAAGGGGTAGTATCTAAGAGTTAGTAGTAGAGAGATATACAGTATTTATTGTATATCTCTCTATAGCTAGTTAGTGATTATACTAGGTATTTCCTAAAGAGGAAGCTACCTATATATATTACTAGTGTCTACTAAGACTTCCTTAGGGTATAGCCCTTAATATTACCTCTCTTCCCTTTTTCTTCAGGAAGATATCTAGGGCCTCTGTTTTCTTAATATTCTCTACTGGTTACTAATCTAGTTCTATATATCTAGTCCATTTTACTAGGTATTATAGCCTCTTAGGGCCTCCTCTACCTTTTCCTCTGACAGTATACTTACCTATCATTATGGGCAGCGGATTTAGCCTGAGAATGGCCCCCACGCGCCATACAAAAAGGCCAGGCTTGGCATGCCAAGCATTCTCAGGTGAAATTGGCCCCCATTTCCTAATCAGGTACCACCTCAAAAAAATTACTCCCTTTAGCCTAGCTTCCAGTTCACGTGGTCATCTCTCTGCTCAGGGGTTCCACCCAACATAAACAACACGCGGTCCACCTTTTTACTGCCAGATCCACCCAACACTGTCAGTTGCGGGTCCCACCCCAACACTGTCGCGGTCGCGGGGTCCACCTGAACCTGACAGCGCCCCCCTCCTTAATTATCGGCCTCCCGGATAGGGGAGAAGGGGGTTTAATACACAGCGCTCTATGCAGGCTAGGGTAATATCACAGTGCTGCTTCTGTTACTGACCGCTGCTGATCAACCGGACTGTTGGAGTGTATACCGTTCTCCTCTCTTTTGGATTGATATCGCAGTTTACTGTAACTCTTGACTGTATATGCCTTAATGTTGTGGTCATTGTCTGCTGCTGAGGTCGGTCATTGTCTGCTGCTGAAGTCGGGTGTTGTTGTTCATCATCATCGTCATTGCGCACACTGGGCCTTACTCTCAGCACACACACACACACACGCGATAGTGCGTGTATTCTTGTTATTACTGATACAGGTCTACTCTTGACTGCTGAGTATATATATACGCGTGTGTGCGTATATCTCACTGTTAGATATCAACCTATCTCCTCACTGTTGCTGTTAAGTACGTGCCTTCTTGTCTATATCGCAGTCTACTGCCAGTGTCTATGTCGCAGTTAACTGCCAGTGTCTATATCATAGTTAACTACTAGTATCTATGTTATAGTCCACTACCAGTGCTAAGTGAGAGAGAAGCCATACAATTATCGCCTGAAACCATTGAGCTTGACTGTTAAGTATAACCTATTATTGTGATTGCTGCTACTAACCCTGCTACCCTGTTAGGACTATTACCCTTGTTGTTATCTTTGCGCGCGCTCTCTCCCATTCTTATTATTATCACTTATAGTATACCTCACTTTTAAGTTAAGTCTTATAAGTTATTAATACTAATTGTAGGGCGCGCCTCTTATTACTAAGTATCTACTATACCTACTGTACCGCTTGTCCTCCTACTGTATCTAGCCTCACAATATACACACACACACACACACACACACACACACATATACACACACACATATATATAGAGAGAGAGAGAGAGAGAGAGAGAGAGAGAGTTAAACTAAAGGTGGCATGGAAACAAGTAACTGTTAAAGCTCAGTTAAGATACTTGCTAACAAGGCCCTATATCCTAGGCAAACATAGTCAGATAGATATTCAGTCTAGTTTATTAGAACACTTATAATATCAAGATCAAGATTAATACATAAACCCTCTACAAGATAGTCGCAGAATTAATGGGAGAGTTCGTGATTTAGTTGACTGTAGCTTTGGTAGGTTTACATAGATATATCTGTATCTATATCTTAGCTATTACACTAATTACTGGCTTAGGGGCAGATCTTGAGGGCCATATTAAGCCCATGCAGTAATTTTATCTCATTATTATTAGGTTAACTCTGCTGTCTAAGAGTAATAAACTCCCCTATAAAATAGTTAGGCAGCAAAGATTAGTGGTTTATAGTTAATATATAGAGTTAGTCCAAGTCTTAGGCCTCAAGGAGTTCATTAAGGGTCTTTTTAATCAGCAAAACATACACTATAAGTTACTAGAGACAGAGCAGCAGGACATATATAAAGATATAGTTACACTAATAACTTCCAAGTATTCCTTATATATCTTTAATCTTAGCCTTAAAACACTTGTAAACAAGGTAGTAGATAGTCTTCTCTATAACAGAGAATTCAAGCTTAACTGTTCTGTTTTTAATAGATAGAAGCTGAATAATAGGGCAGCCAAATATAGTATCTTAATAAGTCTGTTAGATAATAAATAGATCTATTAGATAATGAATAAGTCTATTAGATAACAAATAAGTCTATTAGATAATAAATGAGTCTATTAAATAATAAATAAGTCTATTAGATAATAAATAAGTCTATTAGATAACAAATGAGTCTATTAGATAATAAATAAGTCTATTAGATAATAAATAAGTCTATTAGATAACAAATAAGTCTATTAGATAATAAATAAGTCTATTAGATAATAAATAAGTCTATTAGATAATAAATGAGTCTATTAGATAATGAATAAGTCTATTAGATAATAAATAAGTCTATTAGATAATAAAAGCCTTAAGTTAAAGCCTTAATTATTATAGGGCTTTCTTAAAGCCTTTTATATAGTAGTTATTCTTAAAAAGCTTAAAATTATTAGTATAATTTACTTACAGGAATCCTAAGATATATTAGTATAGAGTAATTATATATAAATATAAGTCCTGACTAAAGTAGATAAAGAATTTAGTTAGTAAGTTCTAGACTAGAGTTCCAGACAGTGCCTATCAGGTACTTTACTTATAGCCTATATACTATATTACTAGTCTTACTCTTATAGGTTTTAATTATATAGGCTTCATTAAGAATAACTCTAAGCTATTAAACCTACCTATTATAGATATAAGTCTTAACCAAGAAGCAAAGCCTTACTTAATATAGAGTACCTTTATTCGTCTTAAAACGGGTCTTAAATTATTCCTATTTAAAATGGTTAGTTACTAGGTACTCTGGTAAAATATTGTCTGATATACTCTTATTTAATTTAGTATACAATATAATAATAATGTTATAAAGACCTAAGAAGAACTCAGGATTTAATAAATAAGTGCTCACTACTTAAGCTATAGTAAACCATGATATAATTATAGGTTTTAGGCTATATCTATATACTTAAGAATCTTAGTAAATCACTATAGGGTAAGTAATACTAGGGTGATAATAAGTGTTTACTTAGGGTATATCAGTAGGGTTATTAGGGTGACCATTAATGATATTTATAAGAGCCATGATAGTCTTACCTAATCCTATGTTATCAGTAGGGATTCTACTTGCCCTGAGTGTCTTTCTCTTATTCTCTTATATACTTATATATCTAGATTTAGAAACCAGTATCTACTTGATAGCTTATTAGGCTAAAGATATCAAGCCTATAGGCTTAGGGAGATTAAGAATAAGCGGAATCAAAAGGGAATCAGGGATAGAGAGTAAGAAGATAAAGATAGAGAACACTAGACTTGAAATAATAGGTAATTAGAGGCTACCTAATACGCTATCTATTAAGTCTTATATTCTATCTAAATATATATTATTTCATATCTCTAGAACTAAATGGTTTATTTCTTATTACAGCAGTATTACTAAGATAAATAGAAGTAATATCAAAAAAAAATCAAAAAATTAAAAAAATGAAAAACAAAGCCTATCAGGCTACAGAGCCTTATAAGCAGAGTAGAGGAGTTAACAGAGAGAGAATAAGAGCAGATAAGATTAAAATTAAGAGGGACAAGGATAAGGGATCAACAGAGAACTTATGATAGCCATCTATAGACATAGGCTGCCTTACAACTATTAAAAGTATTCTGTCTTAGATGATGATCTATCAAGAATAAAATAAACAAGTCTCTTATTACTTAAGAGAGTTACTAAGACTTAGCCTTAGCACATAATAAAGCTAAAATGAGAATTAAGGCTATTATCTATTTCATTCTGTAGCTCATGCTATTACTAGCTTCTAATATTAGTAGTCTATACTATACTATACTAGATAGAAGTAGCTAATATAGTATTAAGCTAAATCCCTATTTTTTCTAAATAGAATATTATGTAGTTCCTTAATCATAAGCAGCTATTTAGTTTATATATTTAAATCTGGGTATACTGTTATTACTACTTTTCCTGTACCCTGATATAACTGTAGCCGCTTAATATTAAACTAGGTCTAGAAACCAAGACAGTTGACTATAAAGGTACTACTTAGTAGGCTAGGCTTACCCCGAAAAGGGTTGAAGAGCATAATTAGGCTACAAATAATAGTGAAGGAAGTTGGTATCCTATGGCTTAGATTACTTGTAATATTAGGTATAATCTTAATCTATAATCTCTCTAGGCTAATAGGTTATTAGTCCTGGTTCCTATAGAGAGCAGAAGTAGTAGCAGTAATAGTAGAAGACTATATAAGGGAAATCTTTACATATATTTAGGCTAGGGTCCCCCTATATAGGCCAGTATAGATTTTAAGGAAGAGTACATGGTGTAAGTCAAGGGTTTATTAAGGGTTTACTTCAAGCTCACTTAAGCTCAGAGTTCTATTATTAAGAGCTTAATAGAAGTAAGACTTATGTAGTTTAATATGGATAGCACCCTGTTAGAGTATAACAGATTAACTATAAAACAGTTAGAAATCTAATATAAGACTATAGATAACTATTAATAATACTTATATAGCGCAGACAGGAAAGGAAGTACAGAGCCACAGTCCAATATTAGAGTTATTTACCAGTATCAGTCTAAGCTAGTTATGATTAGCCTAAATAGTATTACTAATCTATAGATTAATCTATAGTTTACTACTATCCTCCTTCTTAAAGGGATTACTAATAGGCTTAGGCTATATAAGCACTAGCAGTATTATATTAGGAGAGAACAGGGAGATAAACTAGTGTTAATTAGCCTCTTTCCCAGAGATTTTAAGATTAGATAAGTTCCTAGCCTAGGTTAAGTCTACTAGTAGTGTATTAATTAGGGCGCTAAAGAAAAGAGAAAAAAACAGTCAGCCAGTTAAGCTTAATATCAATTTAATTTATCTATATTTATAACCTTAACACTTATACTATAAGACAAATCATAGGAGGACAGGTTTTAGGTTTCACTTTTATTTACTAAATTAGGCCATTTCCCCCCCCTTCTCTTCAGATTATTTAACTTCTTACCCTCAGCTATCTTCAACTTTTTGCCCTTAATCGTTACCAGCTTATTAACTTAATTATTACCAGCTTATTAACTTAATTATTACTAGCTTATTAACTTAATCATTACCAGCTTATTAACTTAATCATTACTAGCTTATTAACTCAATTATCCCCAGCTTCTCACCTTAATTGTCCTCAGCTTCTTACCTTAATTGTCCTTAGCTTCTCATTGTGATCATCTTTAACCTTCCTCCCTTAAATATATTATATTATAGCCACAATGTCTACTTTAAATATATCTATCAGTAAGTAGTAGTTAATCAAAGAGGCTAAAGTCTATAATGACTAGCTTAATCTATTTATTAGTCTTATTAAAACTAATCTTCTTATTAAGATTAATAAGTAATCCTAAATACTAGCAATTATTAAGACCCTGTTTAAATAGTAGATAGCAGTTAAGCCTAGCTATTATTGAGACCCTACTTAAACAGCAGGTAGCAGTTAAGCCTGACTATTATTAAGACTCTGCTTAAATAGCAGGTAGTAGTTAAGCTATCCCTTTACCTGTTAAATAAGAAATCAGAAACTATAATAGATAGATTTCTTATATATCTAGTAATTTAATAATAACTTAATTAGATAAGAGCACAGAGAATAGAGCTCCCTAATATTAGAGAGACTATTTAGAATTACATTAAGGAGATATTTAAGGATTAGATCAAAGCTAAAGAGTCATCTATGATAAGCTAAGTATCTATATAGTACTACCTAACTAAGAAACTACTCTTAGCTTTATATTAATAGATACACTTAGGAATAATAACTTCCCTTATGTTAGTACTCTGTTATATAAGGTCTGTAAGCTTAGTTAAGTAAGACTACCCTTAGCCAAAATCACTAGTCTGTAGTATAATCTTTTAAACCTACCTAAACTAGAGTATTAGTTCTGGTATGTTAATAGGGTTATTAGGAAGACTAGTAATGATATTTATAAGAGCTATGATAGTCTTACCTAATCCCATGTTATCAGTAAGGATTCCACTAGCCCTAAGTATCTTTCTCTTATTCTCCTATATCCTTATATATCTAGATTAAGCTACCAGTATCTACTTAATAGCTTATTAGGCTAAAAAGCTACTCTTACTCTATAACCTAATAATGGTACAGAGAGATCTTTATTCTATATAGAAGTTACTTTCTATATCTATTAGACTTTATAGATTTATTAGGATTAAATTTCTTTATTATAGTGAGAATATTAGTCTTATCTTAAATATATAGATCTTATTATGACTTAGAGATTAATATAATAAGCTAACTTAAAGCTTTATTATTCCTTTTAGATATAAATTGTAGCTATATAAGCTATTTAAGATTATATTAAACTTAACAATATATATTATAAGGCAGAAGAGAATATATATCAGATATATTTTAATCTTGCTTAAACCTATAACTACCTTAAGTATATCTAGTACTATACCCTTGCTACAGAGTTTTATAACCTTATCTTAACTAACTTTAGTACAATTAAAATCCACTCTACCTTAACTCCTAATATATTACTTACTATATCCTCTACCTTAATAGCGCTTAGATAGCTAGGATATAGATTCAGATAATTAATTAAGATTAGGCTTAAATATACTTATAGGCTAATAAGTAGCTATAGACTAATTAGGGAAGTATATATCTAAGACAGATATAGTAGAGGAAGCTAGTGATTATACTTTAGGAAAGAATATAGATTATTCCTTATTTAAATAATTAATATAGTCTTAAATACCTTATTAAAGTAGGAGGTAACTCTTTTTAGTATCTTTAGCTATATTAAGGTTAACTTAGTTTTATAATGAGACTACTTCTATCTCCTCTTTAATCTTAAAAGCTTCTATTAACACTAAAAATATAAAGTAGAGAGAGAGAGAAGTAAAGAGAGTAAGGAGAGTAAGGAGAGTAAGAAGAGTAAGAAAAGGGAGAAAAGGGAGGAGAGTAAGAGAGGGTTAGATTAAAGGTAGTATAGAAACAAGTAACTATTAAAGTTTATTTAAGATACCTACTAATAAGGCTCTGTATCCTAGGTAAACATAGTCAGACAGACAGAATAAGAAGTTAGTAAATAAGGCTATTATTAGGCTCATTTTAGGCTTATTTTATTCAGCAGCACTATCTATTATTACCTACTTCTAAAGTTATTAGGGCAATATTACTTAGGATTACCCTACTTTAGTTGATTAGGCTATATCCTTATCTTCTATAGAATAATACAGTACTTATTAAGTGCTTATAGTTGTACTGGTAGGATATACTTGCTAGTATCTACTGTTATCTCCCTGTCTATACCTAGCTGTAACTGCACAACCTTGATCTTAGCTAGGAAGCTAAGGCAGTTAATAGTGAAGGTACTACTTGATAGGGGGGTCTAGCCCTAGGGAGTATTAAATAATACTACCTGGCTAGTAAGAAGAGACAGAGAGTTAGTTAAGTTTATTAGCATACTTGTAATATCAGGATCAATATTAATATATAAACCCTCTAGGCTATAGAATATTTAGTTTGTATCAGTGGAGTAGGAGCAGCAGAGTATCATATTAGGTACACTTATATTTGGGTAAGTGTTAGGTTACTACCTAGAACAGTATAGATTTTAATAAAGGGTACTAGTATTAATTTAGGGGAGTCAAGGGCTGGCTTATTAAGCTCATTAAGGGTTAGGGCTGTATAATAGAAGGTTTAAAGGAAGTAAGGCTTACTTAGGTTAATACAGATAGCACCCTAAAAGAGTCAGATAGTTTAACTATAAATTAGTTTAGTATCATAATAGAGGGGGGCCAGGGATTAATACCTATATGATATAGACAGAAAAGTTTAGCCAGATATATAGTCTAATATTGCTATATATTTCTAGAAGCTCATATTTAGTAGTATCAGCTAATATTACATGACTAAGATTATTATCACTGTATTCCTCCTCCTCCTCCTCTTCTGAAGGGGAATCACTATAGATCAGGACTAGCAGGAGTTATATTGTATTAAGTGTAAGAGACAAAGATAGTAGGGTAAGATAATAGAGAGGGTAAGAGTATAAGAAGATATTAAGAGTAGTAGAGATTTAAGAGTAGAAGAGGGTTAAGAGTAGAAGAGGGTTAAGAGTAGTAGAGGGTTAAGAGTAGTAGAGTACTGAGAGTAGTAGAGTACTAAGAGTAGTAGAGTACTGAGAGTAATAGAGGGTTAATAGTGGACAAGTATTAAGAGTAGATAAGTATTAAGAGTAGAAGAGGGTTAAGAGTAGGAGAGGGTTAAGAGTAGTAGAGTATTAAGAGTAAGAGAGGATTAAGAGGGGGAGAGTAAGGTAAGTAAGAGAGTAAGAGGGTAGGAGAGAGTTATTAAGAGTATTAAGAGTTTAAGGGTTTAAGAGTTTAATAATATAAGAGTAGGAGAGAGAGGAAGAGAGTAAGACAGAGTAAGAGAGTATAGGAGAGTATTAAGAGGAGTCAGACTAGCTAGGTTTAATAGAAAGAAATATACTAGGCTTAAAGGCCTATAACTTATCTAATCTTAACCCTTAGAGAGCTAGTTAACCACTATATTCTCTTAACACTTAGCTGTAGGCTTATGATTACCCCCTTAAGTCTTATTAATTCACTACCCTGGGCCTCACTTTTTATATTCTCACTCTTAGTTATCTCTACCTAATTACTTAAGACTGAATGATTTCAAAGAGTTATTAGATAGCAAGGGTATTACTAAGTACATTTTAAGCTAGATCTCTTTTATTAGACTATACAAAATTATCCAATTAAGTTAGGGTATTATTCCAAATAGAGAAATAGAGGAAGAAGAGATTATGGTAAGAAGAGAGTTAAACCACATATAGGCCTCAGAGGAAGAGGAAGATAAGGAAGAGGAAGGTAAGGAAGAGGAAGGTAAGGAAGAGGAAGGTAAGGAAGAGGAAGGTAAGGAAGAGGAAGGTAAGGAAGAGGAAGGCAAGGAAGAGGAAGATAAGGAAGAGGAAGATAAAGGCAAGGAGGAGGAAGGAGGAGGAGCCTCACAGCTATATTTTAAGGTTAGCTTTAAGTAAGACTATATCTTAAGGGTTAGGAGCTTTTTGTAGTACTTACCCTTATAATAGCTATTATATCTTTTAAGTAGAAGTTACTTAGCAGATAATAAATAATATTATCTATAATCCCTATTAATAGCTATCTAGAGCCTTAAGTTTTTGATTACTCTACTTTTCCTTAGTCCTTATACTCTTTTTATTTAATGTTTTACTTAGCTCCCCTATTATAATCTGATAATAGATAGGACCCTGCTAGAGTAGGATAGGTTAACTATAACAATTATTATCATAATAGATATAGTAGGGAGTGTAATCTATATAGTATAGGCAGAAAAGTTAGACTAGATAGGTAAGTTAGTTTAGAGCTGTAGTTTGTTATTAGTATACTCTTATAGTAGCTATTTATATTTAGCCTTATTATAGTAGCTACTTGTGTTTAGCCTTATTAGATAATATAGAGTGACTGAGGTCTGTGTAATCCTCTCTCTCTAGCTGATGATTACTGTGTATCATGACTGGAACTGGTATTATATCAAAGAGAAGATAGAGGTTAATTAGCTCTCTAAGCTTTAAGGCCAGATAAGTTATAGGCCCTTGGGTCCAGTATGTTTCTTTTTCTATTAAACCTAGTTAGTCTGCCTATCCTGTCTTAATCTTATTCTTCTCCTCTCTATCTAGAGCACTTAACACTTAGCTGTAGAGCTAGTAGAGTTATAGGGCTCAGTAATATTTATTTACTATCACTAACCTAGGATCTAGACTTCTCTGTTATTACTTACTCTTCACCCTCTTACCTTTTAATACTCTTTATCTTCTTACCTTTTAATCCTCTTTACCTTCCTACCTTTTAATCCTCTTTATCTTCTTATCTTAATTGCCTCCTTATCTCTTATTATCTTAACTTCCTTTAACTTATCTTCTTCTTAATCTCCCTCTATTATAGATATATTGCTATCACTAATATCAGTTATACCTGCCACTAACAAGTATTAGTCCCTAAAAGATACAGATATCTATGGCTAGCTAGACTAGCTTAATATGTTAATCACTATTACTGAAACTGTCCTCTATCTCGCCCCTAGATACTAAAGCTGATTATCAAGCCTCATTTAGGGTATGCTTAAAATATATACTATAATTACTCTCTCTCCCTATATAGTAGATAAGAAATTAGACTTAGTGGTTAATAAGTTACTGGTATATCTAGGCCTTAGAGAATAGATTTGCTAGGTAAGGATATAAGGAGAGAATACCCTTAATATTAGAAAAGTAGTCTAGGGTTATATTAAGGCTTTCTTCTACTGTAGTACTAGAGTTGGAGAGGCCAATTAAGTTAAATAATAAAGTATCTATATTAAGCTATCTAGTTATGAAGCTACTCTCAGCCTCATATATACAGATACACTTAAGGATAGTACTACCTATATTATTACTCTATTAGAAAAGATTTATGAGTATAGTAAGGAGAGATAATACTAAGCTAAGGTTATTAGCCTTATATACTATACCCTAATACTATATAAACCTAAATATACTGAGATAATCAACTTCAAACTAGTAAGACTGTTATCTATAAACCAGAGTATTGTTCTATATATAGATATAGGTGCACCTTATAGATTAACCACATAGATTATACCCTTAGCTACATAGATTATACCCTTAGCTATATAGATTATACCTATATTTAAATATTATACTATTTTAGATAATAAGGAAGCAACTATTAAGATTTTAGATATTAATAGTAAAAAGGTACTAAAGACTACTAGGTTTAAAGCAGTAATAAAGGTACATACTTCTAGTAAGAAACTAAAAAAATAGGGGCTATTTTAAAAATAGGTACTATTTCTAATAATACTAAGTAACTAATCAGCACTAAGTTTATAATTTAATTAGGCCTAAGGTCTAACACGCACTATTAGGTAGTATATAGAGAGAAGGTTTCTACTATTTCTTATTATAAACAGATAGTAAGGACTACACTAGAATCTTAGCTATAAAACTAGCAGTAGTAGCAGTAGCAGGAGAATAAGGTAGATAGTATATTTTAGAAATAGTAATAGTATACCCTGGTAAACTATAGCTAAGTATAAGAAGAATATTATATTATCTTAAATAGTAAATATTAAGAATAGTAGCCTAATTAGTATAGATTAATAAATTATTTATTAGTTTCATCCTTAGTCTTTTTGCTCTTAATAGGTATTCAAAACTAACAGACAAAGATATATCTACTATCCTGGCTTCTTATCCTTGTATAACCAGGGTTCTATGATATTAAGCCAGTAGGAGCAGCTAGGTTTAGCTTAGTTATCTCTAACAGTTATACTACTTAGTACCCAGTAAGATAGAGTATAGATACTATAGCTTTACTCAGCACTCTAATAACTAGATCAGATACACCACAGGCACTGCACCTAGTATATTAATTACTACTATTAAGAGTATCTATAGTCAATTTCCACAGGCAAGTAACTCTTGTATTATCTATATCTCTCTCTCTTTAAGTAGAGCCAGAGTATATTAGTCTTATAGACAACAACAATAACCATAGATAGCTTAGCTAACACTAGAACAGTATTAAGTCTCAGTACTTAAGTCTAATACTAATAGTACTTAAATTAAATACTAATAGGACTTAAGCTAAACACTGATCAGCCATAGTAAAGGTTAGGTACTAAGCCTGCTTATTATCCTCTCCCCTACTCTATACTTAATATTCCTTATCTCTTACTTTAGTTATTATTTTAGTCCTCTTTTTAGTTATCTTTTTAGTTATCTTTTTAGTTATCTTTTTAGTCCTCTTTTTAGTCCTCTTTTTAGTCATCTTTTTAGTTATCTTTTTAGTCCTCTTTTTAGTTATCTTTTTAGTTATCTTTTTAGTTATCTTTTTAGTTATCTTTTTAGTTATCTCTCCTTAGCTCTCTCTATAGTTATCTCTCCTTAGCCCTGTTTTCTAAATTACCCTAGCCTTAATTATCTCTTTAGTTTTCTTAACTACTTAGTATTAGCTACTCTTATCTCTTATAGCTATATCCTAGATACCTAACAATCAGCTATGGTTACTAAAGGAGGCCTATATCTATAACTAGCTCAGAGAGCCTAATCCTTCTATTAGCATTATTAAAACTATCCTACATATTAAGCCTAATAAGTAATATAAGCTTTATTATATTTTTAAGGTAATCCTCTAGTATTATAGGAAACTTAATCCTCTAAGTAACCCCCTTACTTAAGAATATAATAATATAGTAGTTAATATTCTAATCTATAGTAATAATATTAGCTAGTAACTTTACTAGGCTATAGATATTAGAGATAAGAAGCCAGAGAATATTTAGAGGATAGTTAAGACCTATATAATAACTATACTTACTCTCTAGAGGGTTAGCTATAATACTATAATATATATACCTAATCAAGAATCTAATCTATAGTTAATTATTATAGGGCTTACTCTCTAGCACTACCAGAAGCTATCATTCTATATTTAACTTCTTAGTAGAGAGATCACTAAGATCTTTAATATATAGGATATAATTCATAACAGTATAATTCATAGTTAGAAACTTAAAGAAAGTGTTATATCTTATATATAATAGCTTAACTACCTATATAGACTATAATCTCTTATAACTAGACTTTATATTAATAATATAGAGTTTAAGGTTAGGGTTAACACTAAGGAGCTAATAGAAGTACTAGAGTAAGTTATAAGCGATAATAGACTAAGAATTATACTATAAGTAAAAGTTAATCAGTATATAAGTAGGTCACTTTAATAAGGATTATTATAAACTAACTAAGCTATTAAATATATATATTAATAAACTCTTAGTTAAGCTATATATTAAGGAGAGTAATCAGGACAGTAATAACCAGGATAGTAGTAGCTAAGTTAGTAGTAACCAGGATAATAGTAACCAGAATAGTAGTAACTAGGATAATAGTAAGAAAGATAGTAGCAATAAGTATAGCAGTAAGGAGGATAGCAGTAAGAAGGATAGCAGTAAGGAGGATAGTAGTAAGGAGGATAGCAGCAATAAGTATAGCAGTAAAGAGGATAGTAGTAAGGAGGACAGCAGTAAGAAGGATAGCAGTAAGGAGGACAGTAGCAAGGAGGATAGCAGTAAGGAGAAGGATCAGTTTAACAATATAGACCAGGACAACAGTAGTGATAACCAGGATAGTAACAGTAGCAGCAGTATTAACTATATAATCATAGTTAAGTTAATTACTTAAAGATAGGGATATACTAGGTTATAATTTAGCTATATTAGTATAGAAAGGGCTAGCAAACACACCAGAATTACCTAAATAAATTCTTAAGTTAGCTAGGTTAGGCTGGATTATAAGAGCTGATATTAATACCCTAGAGTATAAAAGAAATAAGCATTAGTATATATCTCTATAGAAGAAATCTTTCTACTACTATTTAACCTAATTAATTACTACTACCTACCCCCTACCCCTAATATAATATAGCCAATATATATCCTTCTTAATAAGTTCCTTATATATACTATTAATAAGAACCTAGGTATTCCTGTGTCTACCTACTTTATAGTTATATACTAGGAACCTACTATATAGATAATAAGGGTAGATAAGATCTATAGATAACAGGGGGTAGCAGTAGTAACAGCTTCCTTTAACATAGATATTCTCAATACTAAGTAGACTACAGTCTATTACTAACCTTATTAACCACTACTATAAGGGTTTACCTTAATTTATCACTTAACTTATGTTAACTATACTATTACTATAGTTCTGTTTTATCAGGATACTATTGGTAGTCTTAATATATCTATTCTTAGTATACAGTTTTATATCACACTAATAGGCAGCTATAATTATAGTATTATAGAATATTATTATTTAAGTTAGCAGCTAATATTATATATATCTAAGTAACTAATAAAGTTAAACTAAAAACTAGCTAGTCTTACTATCCCTCTTTCTCCTATATAAATATCCTAGTAATTAATTTACTATAACTTAGGTTATATATTAGACTAATAGGCACTGATATCTATGGTAATATACTGAGATTTAATAAATTCTATTATACTAAGTATATTATTTAGGGTATAGAATTTACTGTATAAATAGTAATTATTAGTATAGTAGGTTAGTACTGGCCCTGCTATACTCTCCTCTAAGAACCAAACTTAATTCTTTAGTTAGCCTATTATCTATTATAACTAACTCTAAGGGTAGGAAGATTAAGTCTATTTCTAATAATGGTATTCTAAGTGATTATACTAGAGCTGCTATAGGCCTTAAGTCTAGTATATTTATATAGATAAGAATATACTGCCTGCAGTATTTTGAGCCTAGGCCTTATTCTAGCTAGGGATTCTTAACATAGGAGCTAAACACTAGTAAGACTTATAATAGAGGGCCTAAGCTAGTGTTGCTATTATCTATTAGGTTTTACCTTTACCTTATTATCTCTTTAAATATTATACTACTCTTAGTTAGTTAGTTAGACCTCCTCTTGTAGCTCTCTAATTACTTATTATTCTCTTGATAGCTAGTTACTATAGTAATTCCTGATACCCTATAGGATTAGAACTAGATATAGAAGCTCACTCACTTCTATACTGAACTTAGAAATCTAGATAGTACCTTAGTCAGAACTACTAAGGTAATTCTACAGCTTAATATTATGGAGCAAGAAGAGTTCCTTATTATATTTAAATAACTTCTCTATAAGAGCGGCACACTCACTCTAGACCTAGATCCTGATTCTGTCTATTTATTAAGGTTATTAGATAGAATAGCTATTAAGGCCTTAGACCATCATAATCACTCTGTTTACACCTAGCTATTATAGGTACAGCGCTTTAACAATAAAATGTTCAATAATATCTACTATATAGTTAGATTATATATTATATATACACTTTATATATAGAAGAAATATTAATCGCTATCAAAGAGACAAGCTAGTACTAATAGAGAGTCTTTGATTCTAAGAGTAGTACTACCCTTAAAGAAGTAGGTCATATAGGAGCTAGTGTTATAGTGTGTAGAGGATAAGTAGCTAGGCTTAGGTAATATAATAAGCAGGGCGAGTGTATCTAGATAATTAACTACTATATCTATTCTATATATATATAGGACCAAGAATACTATATAGGGTATAGGTACCAATATGTTAGTGGCAGTAGCTTATCCTCATAGTACAGGGTATAACAGCCAGCCTAAGATTGTCTTACTATAAGTAAACATGGTTACTAACAGTAGTAGCAAGAGCCTTCATATTAAATCCAATGATAGCCCTTTTCTTACCAGGCTAGTAAAGTAAGCTTATAATCAAGATTATTAGTATATTATCCTAGGAGCAGATACTAGACACTTATTACCAGAAGTATACAATAGGGACACCCAGCTAAGCAGTGGTAGCTCTACTTTTCTACCACCTATACCTAAGATACTATAGCTATCAGTATTATCTAAGAGTAATAGTACTGATTCTGCTATTAATAGCTACCCTAACTGATCAAGTTACAGCCTTACTCTACCATCATTTAAGCATAGCTTCCTTATTATAAATTAGTTAGAGTACTAATCTAGTAGTATTAAGACTAGTACTACAGCTTATAGTACTAGTCTATTACAGCTAGTAACAGATATATAGCTAGTGATAGATATATAGCCAGTAATAGATATATAGCTAGTGATAGATATATAGCCAGTGATAGATATATAGTTAGTAATGGTAGATACTGACACAGTGTCTAATCTTAGGTTAGATACTAATAGTAAGCTATCATAGAAGGAGGAAGATACAACACTGTTACTCAATAATAATATACTAGAGAAGTAGGATAATATTAAGATTAATAAGATACTTCATTATTATAGCCACAATAATACTAAGGATATTACTAACAGTGAAGACAACATAGAAGTACCCTGTCTACCTAAGTTAGCTGCCAACACTAATAAGAAAGCACACAAACTACAGGAGAGGATTAAAAATAAGCACAAGATACTCTGTTAATAGAGACTATTAGAGATATAACTAAGATATATATAGGAACACTTTAACCTAGACCTACTTAAGAAGATAAAGTAGTTCTTTAAATATAATAGCCTAACTAGTATAGATAATTTAGTCAGTATCCCTAGCTTCTGATATCCCTTTATAATATACTAGGTATATACTACCTTTATGATTCTCTAGGGGGAGATATAATACCTATAGGACTAGGATAAGATTAATATTAAGGGTATAGGAACAATGGTTCTTAGTGATAAGCCCAGGCTTAGAAAGACTACTGTGGTAGCCTTAGTAATTATCTTATATATTAGACTCTACTAGCTTTAGCGGGAGATTATGATATTAAGGAAGGAGAAAGATAGCTAATATTTCCCCGCAGTGTTAGACTTACTAGGGCAAGAGGCTAATATAAGATACCTGTTAGACAGCCTAGAGCGTGTGATCTACTGTCTCTATATAATAGCTACACTGGTAGCTAGGATAGTAGCCAAAGGAGAGGTTACTATCTTTATTATGCTGATTAACTTACTTATTAATACCTATATTAAGTGGTAGATATAGATTAATAACAGGAGTGTCATTAAGGGTGGCCTTTAGCTCTATATTCAGAATACTAAGTATATAGGTGTGTCTAAGCCTAAGGTAGAGGATCCCCTTATAGGTAAGGTGATTAACCTTAATAAGCTACATATATCTAAGAATAATATTAAGTAACTCCATAAGCGGGCAGGCTATCTACAGCTATCTTAGGTCCTATTCCTAACCACAAAGAATAGATACAAATAATATATAATGAAGTTATCTCTGTATATCCTGCTAATAGCTTAAGTTGTTATAAATAAGTTTCACTAAGAACTAGGTATAGAAATAACAGTAAATATAGTACTGCACGAACTAGTTCTATATAATATTGGTTTAGTTAGCTAGGCTCCCTGCTTTACTATTGTTACTAGTATACTTCTATAGATAGGGGTAAGAAACCTATAAGGCCTAATATTATTTGTACTGCTGAGTGAGCTTATAGCTATAATTAATAAAATAACTAAGGGTAAGTCTAAGATATAGTTAAGGAGCTAAGCCCAGGTTTATACCAGAAGACTCAGTATGCTTAGGGAATAGAAGATACTTATAGGTAAGATCCCTAGTGAGTTCTGGAGGAATAGTAATCTATACTGGCTTAATAAAATTATATTGTAGATACTATTGAAATATAATAGTAAACAGTAAGCAGCCATAGATATATAGAATAACCTAACTAGTTAATTAATAATCCAGTATGATTATTATAGTATATAGCGGGATAAGGGTATTATAGAATTACTATGAATAAGATATAGACTTATTAGTATTAAGATAAGCAATTATAAGCGGGCTATAGCTGAGAGCATTACCTATAAACTATAGCAGTTATTAGCTTATAGTAAGAGCAATCATACTCTACAGGGGAAAGTAGGTATATTCCTATATCTTAGCACTATAGCCCTCAGGACTATAAGGATACCTAACCTAGATCTAAGTAAGGTCTTTACCTTTAGAGCTAGTTAGGTAATAAAGAGTTACCTTAAGCTAAAATATAATACCTTTGACCTACTGGTGAACATTAAAAAGCTAAAGAAGAGCTATATAAAGCTACTACTATTTATATAGATTCTGAAGGTAAAGCTTTAATACAGTAAATAGGGAATTATCTTCTTTTAGTACAATAAGTCAGCCTACACCCTAATAAAGATTATTTAATATAACTATAATCTAATAGCCTAATAGGAGGGCTAGCTAGAGGCATATATAGCCTAAATCTATATAGCTATGTCTATAAAAGAGCGTCAGAAGATAGTAGACTTATTCTAAGAGCATAAGTATAAGTTAGTAGTTAGATATCTAGAGGTTATTAATACTAGCTTAACTATAATAGCTATATCATAGGTAGTCTTTTTTAAGTAGAATAGCAATCTAGCAATATAGGAATAGATAAGTATACAGATACTACATAAAGGAAATACAGCTCCTAAGAGAGTAGTTATCTATAATATCTAGCTTAGTAATTAGATACCAGAGTATATGGTTATAGAGCGGAGGAAAGGTCGCTTAGTCTATAGTGATATATTATAGTAATAGTTTAATAGTGCACTATGGGAAGGTTGCTTTAACTAGTTAGATAAGGATAATAGTGAGCTATAATTAACAGAAGATATAGACACTGAGGTAGATAATAACTATCAGAGCAGTATATTAAAGAGAGAGATAAAGGAGTAGTATATTAAAGAGAGAGATAAAGGAGCAGTATATTAGAGGGAGAGATAAAGGAGTAGCATATTAGAGGGAGAGATAATAAATTTCGCACTCTAAAATTATATAAGACTAGCTAAGGTTCTCTATCAGGAAACTTTAAGATATTAACTATTTTATGATCCTTACCCTTATTATTATACTTTACTTCCCTATTATAGAGATAAATTACTAGATAGTTCTCCTAGATTATGATAAATACCTAATCAGGATTATAATGTTAACCTTAAGACTAATAAGGTATAAGGGAAGAGTGTTTTTTATTTTAAGGCCAGCTGTTATTAGTTATTAGCTTACTCTACTTGTAGAAAGAGCTAAATACTATAACAGCCTAGTAGAGGAGAATAATAAACTAGTAAGTTTAGTGATTTTAGTAGGGATAAGTTTAGTATAGTCCGTGGTAGAGAGCGGGTCTAGGAGAGGCTAACTAGGGATTCTGTCTAGTTAGTTAGTACAATATAGGCCCTGGTTAATATAAAGTAGGCCCCGGATAGTTAAAGATAGGTCCAGAAAGTCTAGTTGCAGGCCTATTTATTATTCTAGGTTAGGTGGGCCTAACTACACTAAATCTTATCTCATACTTTTACTCTCTAAGAAATACTATTCCCCTACTAAGGCTAGAATAGATAAGGCTAGTCTGCCCTTGTCTTGCCTAGTAGCTGTGTTATAATCACAAAGCTATCTTATATAGACTAGGAATAGTACTGGTATTTTAACTAGGCCTATTATAAGTAAATATTACCTAACAGACCCTGGCGGCAGGGTAAAGGGGATGATAGTAAGGTCAGCTAAGTTAAGTTAGGTTAGCTGAGTTAAATTGGGTTAGCTGAGTTGAATTGAGTTAGCTAAGAACTAAATAGACAGAGTTAGGGTTTTACCCTCTTGGAAATGGTATGGTTAGGACAGAGTTGATAAGGGCCTAAGCTAATACCTATAACCCAGATTACCACTAACTGCCAAGGGACTACTTTAGACTTCTAACCTATTAGGCTAGTAATCCCTGGTTTAGTTAAGAAAGAATAGATAGTATAGGGTATAGATAGATAGGAGAGAGAGTATAGTTTATTAGAAGTAGAAGATTGTAACTACTATCAGGATTATTTACTCTAGATTAACCTAAGCTAGACAATCAGAAGTCAAGATTAGGAATTAAGATCAGAAGCTAGGAGCAGGAATATAATAAGGATACTTAAGCGTAGATAAAAGTAAGACTGATAAGAATTGAGTAGGGGAAGAATAGGTTGATCTAGAGATAAGAGTTAATCTAGGGTGCTTATCTAGGCTTAAGAGGATAGATAAGTAGAAGTATATGATACTGAGGAGGAAGCTATCCACTCTCTAGCAAGGATCTATCTACAAGAGAGTTACCTTGTTTTTACTAGCTTCTATTACTGTCACTATATTAATAACTTAAAGCAACAGTATTAATGACTTAAAGTAACAGTATTAATGACTTGATGTAACAGTATTGACAACTTAAAGTAACAGTATTAACAACTTAAAGTAACAGTATTTAATATGTTAACTACATAACCTACTAACCATGATACCTCTACAGGCCTCCAACCTAACTCTAATAACAACTTAACTATAGAGCTACTCTTCTACTACACAGCCTATTACTTAATTATCTATTAGCAGTACTAAGTCAGTATATCTAGCACAGTATCTAGTATATTAACCTACCTTCATAAGAAGCATAGCTAAACACTAGCTAAAGGTTAGAGAAAGGCTATTATATAATGATTTATTAGACTAGTACAGCCCCTAACAATACAGGACCTTGCTACTATTAGTGAAATCCAACAGCATGGTTAGAAGGTACTATTTCTAAGACTATATAGTAGGTACTGCTATAATACTGATCTAAGCTGTTCTGTTATTAGCCAGGGCACTGATATTATTAAGGATTATACCAAGGTTAAGTATAGTATTATCAGCTATACTAGGGTCTCAGCAACTCTATAGTCAGTCTTCTAGACCCTACCTAGCCTCCCTTAATTCTTCTAGATCTGGGAGGAGTTAAATGACAGTGTCAGACCTAGTTCCCCCCATCTAAAGGTAACAGATCTGGCTGTGATTCTCCAGGAGCGCCGGCGGCATACAGAGCAGAACTATACCCACATTCTGCTCAAGCTCCACATGGATCAGCACCATAGCTAGGACTGGTATATTTACTGAGCTCATTACTTCTGAGGCTTAGATCTAAATATATTATTAATCTTAACCTATCTTCCTGGCCTAGATGATCCTCCAGAGTAGAGGGAGAGGCTGATACCAGTAGTGGTCAGAATACTTCAGCTCTATCATAGAGGGGCTGAGGCATGCTTAATCCTGGTACTGCGCCTCTTCTGCTCTGTAGACAGTAACCTAGATATCATTAGTAGATCTCTAATATACTTAGTGCAGAAAAGGATGCTTAGCTCTAAGTATATAGGGATATAGAAGTATCTAATCTACTTTCTTCTGTGGATATATTTCCTTCCCAATCCAAAGGCAGCAGTACACTTATACCTGCCTCCTAAGGTAAAGGAGGTAATTAATTAACTAACCAGTAGTATCATAGCTACTAATATAAGACTAGGATAAATTACTAGTGCTATCTAGTACCTCATTATTTAGCTAATTAAATAGGATATCAGTAGCTATATCTTCTATAGTCCTCTCTGGGTCTTTCTTGGTATCTAGGGTTAGAATATAGAGAAACAGCAGTGGAAGAGTATAGATAAGTACTAGCCCTAGCTCTTAGCTATTATATATAGAATATAACTAGTTATACTGGAGGAGGCGCTTCCTATATAGTACCATAATATCAAGGGTAGTAAGAATAATAATAATAAGGAGAAGGATAGTATTAATGATGATAGTGATAATCATAATAGGGATAATAATAACCAGAATAAAGAAGAAGATAATAATAATAATAATAATAGCATAGATAGTAATAATAACAGCTATAATAGTAATAAGGATAAGGGGGGATCGGACAGACATATATATAAAGTTTTAATAACCTACCTCCATGATAGGGTCCTATATATCTTTACTAAGATATATAGTATCAAGGCCTATACATAGGTAGTGGCCTCTGACTATGGTAAGGAACAGGTCCTATAGTTAAGCAGTAGAGAGGCCCTGTTTTTTAAAGGGGAGCGCCTTAAGATAACCAGATTATAGGGCTAGATCCTAGGTCTGGTGGAACATATAACCAAGCACTTCTATAAGTAGCTCTTATGGACAGATAAGGCAGCCCTATATAGTGAGTTCTGACCTAACTGACTTTTTAATGACCTAGTCTAGTGTAAGTAGAGGGACAATTTTATCAGTTTCAAGCATAATAGGCTTAGGAATACCTAGCAGCCTATGCTTAAGTGACTATCCCGCTCTATAAATACTGACACCTAACAGCTGTGGTGTGGATTTATAGCTACTTAAGCCACTTATACTATAACTAAGGTAGAGAGTATATAGTGCTTTCTGTACAATAGAAACACTGACTAAGAATATATAGCCCTCCTGGCTTACATAGATATAGATAGTCCTATTTATGGCTTAGAGCTAAGATCCTAGAAGTATACTAATAGGCCTTTTAGTATACATAACCTGTTCATCATTGATAGTTAGTTAATATCAGTAACAGAGTATAACAAGACCTAGGCTACTACTAACTAGGCCAAGATAATTACCTGATTCTTTTCTTACAAACAGGCTGTATTATTTATTACCTAGCTAGCTATAGTACTACCACTACTGGAGCTAATAGATATATTACTGAAGAAGGAGAATAAGGAGAGGGAGGAGGAGGAGGAGGAGAAGAAGGAGGAGAAGGAGAAGGAAGAGGAGGAAGATAAGAGGGCCAGACTACTGCCTACACTATCTTGGCTATTATTTGAGACCTGATATAGACCTATAATAACAGAACAGCTGTCAGTACTCCTAGTATAGGAGACAATATAATACCTTGGTATTCAGCTGACTCTTTCTGGGTTATACTAGGTTTTTATTACTATTATTTGGCGGCTCTGTGAAAAATATCCTGATATAGTTATGAATAATGATGATGCCTAGTAGGCTAAGTATAGTCCTAAAGTTAAGCAACAATACTATAGCCTTAGTATAGGTACACTATACTATCTAAGTTCTCACAATCTGCAGGTATTTCAGTGTATGTCAGTGTGGTGGTAGCAATAGGTGGAGGGTGAGAGATTGCTAATAGTATTATTAGTATCAACAGTATAAGTAGCAGGATCTTCAGTCTTAGCAGGATCTTCAGTCTTAGCAGGATCTTCAGTCTTAGCAGGATCTTCAGTCTTAGCAGGATCTTTAGTCTCAGCAGGATCTTTAGTCTCATCAGTATCCTTACTGACCTCACTATAACAGACAGTTAACTAGTTAAATATCAAGGTAGATCATCTCCTTAGCCTAGCATAGTCCACTATATTATCTTCTCTGCCACCACTATCATAGTAGTTATCTTTACTAGACCAGGGCCTAGTACAGTACTTACTAGGTAGCATCTAAGAGTAATACTTCTATCTACTAATTAACCCTATCTAGAAGTATACTCCTAGCCATAAGCGGACACTATTAGAGTCTGATTAAGCTAAGCCAGTAATAAAGTAGATATAAGTTAAGCCTAGTATAGCTAGTATATTTACCAGCTACTCAGTTAATAAGGTTACAGCAGCTATCCTAGATATAGGGGTAGTTATATACCATAATAGCCAGGATAAGGCTATTAAATAAGTCATTCTTAAGCGCTACCCTCATGTAATCCTATACCTCCCTCTAGCCGTAGGCAAGACTCTAATCCTTTAGGCTATGGTAATAGCCTTCCCAGATAAGGTAACCATGCTTATTATGCTATATACTACCCTATACTAGGAGCTATATATATAGTACTTATAACTATCAAATCCTCTTCAGAGTAGTGAGTAGGCTATAAGTAACCAGGCCATGATAACTAGTCTGGTATTGATAACTCCTAAATCAGTAAGTATACCTAAATTTAGTCAGTATCTATAGTAGTTAGAGGATCTTAGCCAGCTGGTTACCCTAATATTTAATAAGGCCCATATTAGACTAGAGGATAAGTGCTGATATACAGCCTTACATCAGGTAGCTACCTTACTCTACTAGTAGAAGACAAATATATAGATTATTACCATGTCTAGTAGCCTAACCCTCTACACTAAGGAAAAGCTCCAATTTATACTTAGTAATAAACCAGCCACCCCTTAAACCAGAGTCTAGTATGATATTGATACCAGCTATATTTTCTTCAGTATCAAGGTAGCTAAATAGGTATATTATACTATGTTCTTAAAAGCGCAGCACTAGTATACAATTAGATATAGGCTGAGAATACTGGTTATTACTATAATACAGGTAGAGGTAGTAGAGGTTACAGTATAGCTCCTAGCACTGGTATAGCTATATACTGATACTCCTACCTAGCAGCAGTAGATAATAGATAAGTAGAGAAGTAGCATATTAGCACTAGTAGGTATATCTGCTATTACTATGGGTACTGATTATCCTGATATTAGGACAGTGGTATACTATAGTGACAGCTATGGCCTATCAGCACTATTACAGTATACCAACTATGCTAGATAAGCTAGATAAAGAGGCCTTTCTTATTATCTACTAGACCCAGTATAGGCTAATAGGATTCAATGCCAGCTCAAGTAAAGACTAACTAACTACAGTATAGAAGCACAGGATCACTATGTACTTTATAAGTTTCTGATGACTTCTAGCTGCCGACAAGTCATACTAGGCAAGTACTTTAATAGCCATATATTACATATTAACTGTGGCCAGTATCCAGGCTATGAAAACTATAGCATATTTCCAGCTTAGGACCACTATAGTAACCCTAACCTTACCCATAAGTCTAAGTTAACATTTCCAGATCAGATATGAGATATAGATACTAGCAATCCCTCTCCCTTTGCCGGTGGTAGCCTAGACTAACAAGACACTAGGATTAAAATAATCAGATAGATTAGACAAGTTATTAGGTGCTAACTAGGAGGCCTATAAGACCACTATAGTAAGTATAGAGACTAATAGGACTAACATAACCCTCAGCTCTGTCCTAAGTGATACCATATTAGCTATTATGCTGATTTCTCTATATTCTAATAGTATAGATAAGGGACACACTACTAATTATATAATCACTAGTAACTTTATTCCTATACTACCTAAGGTAATTAGTATCCCTACTATTCAGCATATCATAGCTAAGCTTGATCAAGGTAATCCTAACTATTAGTTATATATAGCTATCAATGTTACCCTCTAAGTCCAACATCAAGAGGGAGATAGCTACATAGTATATTGGTTAGTACCAGGCCGAATATAAAAGGGTCATACTTTACTTAGCTATCCGCACCCAGGTATAATAGGTAACAAGCTCCACACCCTTTTATATATATAGTGATCCATATCAAGGGGTACATTACTAGCTAGGATACACTATGTCTATAGCCTTCTAATCAAGGGACTATATCTAGATAGTAACATTAGGGATACAAATAAATACCGCTAGGAGGATCTTACCTATAACATTATTAGTCATATATAGCTACACCACTACCTCTATCACCCTATCTTTTATATACTTAGTGTTCTAGATAATATAATAGACTTAGTACAGCTCAACCAGGAATTACAGGGACCTAGTCATGATAAGTAGAAGTTCAAGACATATATTAGCAATATATTTTTAGTGATTATTATAATAGCCCTTATCTAGCAGGAGGCAGGAGTAGTATCTATATAATTAATTAGGGGACAACATCAGTATAGTTATCTAGAGTATAGGAATTTATATGATTAGCTAGAGAAAATACATTGCTATTACCTAGTAGTACACTATCTCTAGACTTAGATTAAATAATTTTAGGTTTTAATATATTTATTTAGGTTTTAATATATTCATTAAGTGTCAGCTAAATAATAAATTAAGATCAAGGGATATAAGAGGTATATAGCTTTCAGACTACCCTATCTATTAGTCTTATAACTATATAACTACTACTGGGCACTTTCCTCCCTTATAGCTAGTTAGCTTAGCCCTATACTTACTTAGAGTATAAGTAAGGAGGGGAAGAGGTATGATGATATCCTTAGTTAGCACACTAAGATAGGTACCTTAATACCACTATTTTCCTGACCTTACTAGGTATACTAGCCTACTTAACCTGTCTTAAGATTACAGGATAGAGTATGAATTATAATATCTAACCTTAGTTACTGTACTAGATATTAAGCCTAACAGGCGTAATAGCCCAATTATAGAAGGTAGGTAAAGACAACCAAGTTAAGAAAGATAAACCATTAGCACTAGTAGAATTTATGTAAGCCTCTCTAGTATTAAAGAGCCTCTCTATATTAAGGTAATAATTAAGGTAAGGATTAAAGTAAGGATTAAAGTAAGGATTAAAGTAAGGATTAAAGTGAGGATTAAAGTAATGATCAAAGTAATGATCAAAGTGATGATCAAAGTGATAATCAAAGTAAGGATCAAAATAATATTTTACTCCTTATGTTAGGTCTCTCTCCCTCCTTATTGTCCCTTATTTACTCCCTTCCTCCTATCCTACACCCTTCTTCTTCCCTCCCTCCTCCATCTCTGTCTATATCTTCTCCCCTATATTCCCCCTTCCTCTTATATCCCTTATCCTTCTTTTTATTCTCTCTCTAATCCTAGCTGTAGTATGAATATAGCATGATATCTGGTACAGGCCTTTAAGCCTAGTATCTATTTCTCTACTCTTATATTAAGCACTCAAACTAGACACAGGAGGGTAAGCCTAATATTCTGCTAGTTAATAGTGAAGTTACTAGGGTAACACTTAGAATATTTCTGCCTAGCCCCCTATCCTCCCCTTTCTTTACCCTTCTCTTTCTCTTTCTTACCCTTCTCTTTCTCTTTCTTATCCTTCTATTTATCTTTCTTATCCTTCTCTTTCTTATCCTTTATTTATTTGCCCTTCCTATACTTAACCTATATTTTCTTACCTATTTACTAGCAAATCAGGGCTAACTAAGTCTCTAGTTAGATAGTAATAATAGCTACCAGTCATAATAGGATACTAGAACTAATAAGAAATAGACTTATTTACCACTACCCTAATAGTAGATAACAGCAAAACTCCTACCGGCAACAGTGACAAGGTTACTCTACAGCGCACTGATTATAAAGTCCTTCCCTGTCCTACCCTGCTCAACAAGGAGTCTAATAATAGTCTAGCTAGTAACAGTATTATAGAGATAACTAGCCCTGAGAGCTTAATCATACCCTTAATTATACCTAAAGATACAAAGGGGATCAACCATAAGCAGAATAAGAGCTCTTATATAACAGTAGGTAAAGTAGTTACTACAGCTAAACACAGTAAAATTAAGCCTACCTTCAGTATCTATACTTTAGACAGTAATCAACCTAACCTATATCTTAATTTGGGTAAGGTTCAGGGTCATAAGTAACTTGAGGTATATACTATATCTTATAAGACAGTTAGCCTATAGATAAGTATATATAAGGCCTTCACTCTACTTAACACAACCTTTTCTGTTTTACTCTTTACCAACAATAGCAAGCCCTTATACACTGAGCGGGTATTAATTACCTTCTACTATGATTACTTTACTAGTTATATCAGTATCATATTGATAAAGGCTAATACTTATAAAGGCTACAAGGACTAGGTAGACTTGTATATATAGATATAATTCACAGCCACCTTAGGGGCTTAAGGTAAGCTACAGCTATTTAGGAATAAGCACTGCTATATTAGTAAGAAGGGCAAGCCAACAAAGGGTAACTATGCTAAGCTCTTACTTCAGTATAATAGTGTCAATATAGAAGGCCTGCTTATGGTAACCCCCCCCACACATTTTGCTAAGCTAGCAGAGCACATTAAGACTAAGAAGCTAATCATGTACTATCTTACCTCCTATAGTAAACCTAGCACTATTAAAAATGTATTTACTACCCTCTCCTACTAGCTTACTATTAAGAGTAAGGATAACCCCCTCTATAAGTAGTTTTATCCAGACAAGTGCTACTTTATTATATAGCATAATAAATTCATTAAGTAGCAAGACTATCTGGAGTCCTATAACCTTAATCTAAGACTATTATTTATTAGCTAGCAGGAGCACACTATTATTATCATTATCTCTAACCTAGAGAAATTTAAGAATACTTAAATAGAGGCTAAAGTATATAACTAGGAGGGTATAGATATCTATATACTAGCTATAGCCAGAGGGAGTAATCACCTATATATTAACCTCTTTTATATTCCTATATATAGTATCTATCTTTAGCTAGGAGACATTATCAAGATTATTAATCCTGATATATATGATACTGTAACAGTACTATATAGGATGGTAACACTAGCTCTTATAGACCTTAATAATAGTATCCTAAGTTTCTATATTAATAGCCACTAGGATAAGGAAGAGCAGAGATTTAATATATTAGGCCTCAGCTTCTACCTAATATTAATTACTGATCAGGGTAATGATTTAGGTGCCTTTAAAGATAAGCTTAGGAACCACATAATAGAGGTTAACCTAGCTATATAGATTAGTAACTAAGACTATCACCAATATGTTACAGGTATAGAATAACTTAATAACTATATATTAAGGGTGGTAAATAAGGCCTTACCAGATAGCCAGCTTAAGATCTTTCTCCTTAGTAATAAGCCCTATAAACTATACCTAGTAGATCTGTATATAAATCTGGCTAATAATTACAAGCAGGGCTTAATTAATCTTTCTAGTGCCTTTAAGGGACTTAATGATAAGCAGTGAAAGCTTATTAACTTAGCCCATAATACACCTGGTAGCTTTATCCTTAGCTAGGGCCCACCTAGTACAGATAAGACCTATATCAGGGTTTACCTTATACACCCCTTCCTCATTATAGCTTACACTAATACCTAGCTTATATTTCTCTCCTCTACAAATAAGTCTATTAAGTAGCTATCTGTTAAGCTATATAAAGAGGTTAAGAACTATGGTAGTAACAGGATATACATTGTCTAACTATATATCCTAGATATAGAGGAAGATATCTATATACAGGAAGCCAGGATATAACGCAAGCTGCCTAAGGAAGTATAGCTATATATAGTATAGAAGATACTAGCTAAGAAGCAAGAGATTCTGGAAGTAGTTAAGGGTATATTATTTATAGCAGCAGTCCACCAGTAGTATATTAATAACCATAGTAAGCGTGAAGGACTCAAGTTTATTCCTGATTAGTAAGTAACTATACAGTTAGCCAAGATCTCACTTAGTGCCTATATACTGTAAGTCCTTAGCTATCTTCCTTATAAGAAGGGCAATCTACTACTAACCAACCTTGATCTAACTGTGTCTGCCCGCACTAATAAGCTATATAGCTAGTTCATAAATAATATTAAGCTAAGTAAGGATAAGTTTAAGGAGATAAAAGAGGCGCTAGCAGCAGTTAGAGAACATATCCTGGCTAATACTATTATTATCTACTTCACTCTAGCCTAAGTAATAACACTAAAGACTATTGCTGTCTACCAGTTACATACTAAGGTAGTACTGATTAATAAGGCTACCTAGCTAACTGAAGCTAAGATAGATACCTTGTTTAGCTTCTACCCTAATATAGGAGTTAGAATCCTCCTAGGTAATCACTATTAGCTATCCTTACTAGTAAAGTCACCTAAGTCAGAATTATACTTTAATCAGCAGTATAAGCAGTCTCTATTTATATATACTATTTATAATAGTCTTTTATCTGTTATACTTTGTACTTAGTACTATATAAGTCCAGCCATTATACAGCCTATTAACCAGGTTTTGTACTAGAGCTAACTATAGACATACTTTAGTAGTAAGGCCACCATACTTAGTAAATAGCTTTAGAGCTTTAACTTTATAACCTTTTATAATAAAAAGGAGATACTTATACTTAATATAGTTAATAGTAAGGTAACTATTAATAACTTTAGGTTAAAGAGTAATACTAAGTTTATTACCCTTACTATAGCTCTAGTATAGTAGCTATACTATAACTATCTAGGTAAGAGTATCATGATCCTAACTATCTACTATACCTAGTACCAGCTCTACTTAGATAAGAAGGCTAGACTAGTGGCTAAGGACACAGTGTACACCAATATCCTGGTAGGGCTTAATAACTAAGTATAGGGCGCAGAGTATAATATCAATATAGTTGATTTCCTTATCTTAGAGGGTACTTATAGACTAAGTGCAGGATTTATTAAGAACCTAGTATATATAATAGTTACAGTCACCTGTTTTTAGTCAAGTATCTACCTACTAGTTAATAAGCGCTATATTAACTAAGGTAAGAACCACTGGCTATCCAAGCTGTTCTCTGAGTATATATAGATATATAGCTATACCTATATCAATAAGAGCTAGATCATAATCTTAGATAATATATTTATCTCTAGTAGATTTACTGAGCAGTGTCTTACTGGATAGGAGGTATATAAAGTAACAAAAGAGGAGAAGTGAGAATAAGTATAGAAGTAAGCTAATATTACTAGAGAGGGGGTTATAGGTAGAAGTAATAGATAGGCTTATAGTAGTAACTAGGCTAATAATAGATAGAGTATAGTTAATAATAGCAACCAGAGTAATAGTTAGGAGGAGTAGTTTAGAGAGACTATAATAGCAGGAGGTAGCCAGTAGTAAGAATATAGTAGAAAGTAGGAGGGTATATAAGTATCCTGTGGGATAAGGGTAGAAACATACCTAATAGATTAGAAGATTAGTATAGATAGTAACAGCCAAATATAGAATAGAATAGGATAAAAAGGGATAACTCATATTTCAATCCCCCCCCTTATTCTAGCTCTTTTTCTTTCTAACCCTAACTTTTTATAGTACAGAGTGAAAAGTTATATTTTTCCTCCTTCTATCTAATAATAATATCTACTAGCCTATTAGAGCTAAATCAGCTACCTAGTAAACTAGTTAGGGCTAAATCAGCAAACTAGTTAAGGCTAAAACCTGTAAAATAGTTAGAGCTAGACTGCTAACCTATTAGGACTTAAATAGCAGGATAAACTTAAAAAACCGATAAGATAAGGTGGTCCCTCTATAGTCCTAGGTTATAGTCCTATAAGCTAGATACAAAATAAAGCTACTTAGCCTGGTAAGGTAATAAGGTAATATACTTCTTAATAGACCCTATAAGCCTACCTCTGGTTTAAAATCAATTATAGACCTTATAATAAACCCTGCAGCAGGAATAGTTTGATTATTCTAGGACCTCTATCCCTTATAAGCTTCTTAGTATAAAGTAGTAAATAGTAGTATAGGTAGAAGAATATCAGTAGTATAGGTAGAAGAATATTAATACTATAAATAGAAGAATATTAATACTATAAGTAGAAGAATATTAATACTATAATAAGTTAGATAATAACATTATTAGGGAGATAACATAAATAGCATTATTAATAGCCTTATTCTAAGTGTAGTTTTAATAGAGTAGGTTTTATAATAAGGGTTTAGGAATAGACCTATATAGTATAGCTTAAGAGAGGAGGAGGAGGTAGTCTGGTTAATACTGCAGCATAAGCGCTAGGTAATAATAGTACTACCTACAGATAGGATTCTACTGGCATACCTACTGATTACTCTAGATATAGGTAGGGTTACTATTTAGGTTATACTACCTAAGAGATAGCTATTACAGACTAAGAGGCTCTTTCAGTAGGCAGGAATTAAATGCTATAACTAGCTTAACTATCAGCAAGGACAGTAGTTACTATAACTCTTTGTTATTAATACTAAAGTAGTGGCAGGTAAGGTATTTATAAGCTAGGCCAAGGTATTAGATAAGCAGAGACAGCTATAGTAAATCTTTATAGATTAATACTAAATCATCCTTACCTAGCGCTACTGATAGGCTAGTTAGGGTTAGGGTTAGGGTTAGGGTTAGGGTTAGGGTTAGGGTTAGGGTTAGGGTTAGGGTTAGGGTTAGGGTTAGGGTTAG